>PVLC010013111.1:0-42620 GCA_004027655.1 Graphiurus murinus | reverse complement strand
AAGATAGCCATACCTCCTGGGAAGAATTTTAAAAAATAGCAATATACAAAATCAAGACATCGCTGGAGACCTTTCTGAGTTGAAAAGGGTATTATCAGAAGTAAAAGTTATGAAGCAAGCCAAGGAAATGACTTTCAAAAGCAGAAGAAAGAGGGTATACATATTTTGAGGTCACCCCAAAATTTCAGAAAAGAAATCATCAGAATTCATAGACTGCCTAGATTTGACAATCTATGAGAAAATCTGCCCTTTCCCTCAAGTAAACAGATCAACTTCTGGAACAGTAGGCTGCTCAGGGAACACACCTGCCTCCTAACACTTAAAAGGAAGAATTCTGGATTATTGTGTTGCAGCTCTCAGCTCCTTCTAAAAGGCAAGGAAAGCAAAGCAAAACAGATCCCCTTTGTACAGCAAATGAGGTTTGCCAATGTCCCAGTGATGGCTTTATTTGAATGCCACCATATCCTCCAAGGCTGGGGCCAGGCCAGTGTTTGCAACAGATTTGCCTGTTAGGGATACACAACACACTGACCACTTACTTCTGCTTTGACATTGGAGGAGATATGAGCAGTGTCTAAACAGTAAAAGCACTTTCCTCCAGGGATTAGATGAAAACAGAGAAATAAGGGAAAGCACATACATGCCCTTTAACTCTGGTAAATTCTGATCTGGGTGCAACTCGTCTCCTTCCTTGAATGGACAGCTTGCTCTAGAGAATAGAGGAGACATTCTTATTTGTAGGCCTTATACTTTTAAAGCTGGAAAGAACACTTGCAAGCTCCTTTCAATTCCCTTATTTAACAGAAGAGAAAGCCCAGGGAGGACTTAGCCACAGAGACAGGACTGGACTCAGCCTTGGCTGAGCTGACCTCTGACCTCTCGTCACTGGTGGTACAGGCAGCAGTTCTCAGCCAGATAATCCTGTTTATGTCCAGCTGTCTGTGGCATATTACCAGCTGCCTGCAAGAGCTCTGCCTGGGCTTAAAATGAGGCATTTTGTTCACGAGACACTGGCCCTAATTGACTAACCATTGCTGTGCTGAACATTACAAGAGACATGGATGGTTTAATTAGTTGTTTAAATGAGTGGCAAGAAATTGTACTCACCCAACAGGCTTTTCCCCTTGCTCAGCTTCTGAATTCTGTTCATTTCATTCTGGCAAGGGAGACCTAGAAAATAATTTATGGAAGTTGGTTTCCAGATGGTATGGATATAATCTCTAATGATTGACTCTGCTCTTGATGTGAAATGTAGACAACGACACACCTGGGAGTAGAACTGTTCCATATGCTGTGACTATGTGACAAAACAAATTCAGGCCATAAGTGTCACTAATTAAAGAAAACCTCACATTGTGAGGCACTTACAATAGTATTTGGGGGCATTGTATGGGAATTTTTCCTCCTACCACCAGGTCAAGCAAATACCAGGTATTAAATAGGTGATTTGCTAATAGACTTTTTCCTTTATATCAGGAAGGAAATATCTGGCTAAGGCTTCCGTGAGCCAAAAACTGGGGCTAAGGCTTATTAGTGGGTAATTGTTCTAAACCCACAGACCAACTAAGCAGAGATGATGAATACTTGATCTACCCCAGGCCTTGCTGCAGGAGAGAAAGAGATGAGAACGACCCCAGGAAAGGAAATCACAGCTCTCTAGGGACTACCATGATGACTCAGCCCTGGAGAGGCAATGGGTGGAAGAGTTAGGAGCAAGACTTTAACTCTAGGTTCTGCTACCTTCTCTCCAAATTCTTTGGCAAATCTCTTTACCTGTCTCAGCCACAGAATGCTCGGTTATACAGTGCATGTTGTATGAACCAGTATGAAACCACCAATTCTCAAGTAAAGGACAGCTACTGTGGGAGCCACATGGCTAAGGGGCACATGAAAGTATATTGTACTCTTTTTGCCTCCCTAGAGAAGAACTGACTTCCATTCAATTTCAAACAGAATGACATATGACCTCACCAAGTCTTTGAAGTTTCAATCTCTGGGAAGTTCTGCTATTTGCTCATGACCCTTTTGGCATTGGTGAGGCATTCAGGGTTGCTGGCTCCCACCTTTGGCTTACACTGCCTCTGTCTACAGGTCCCACACATGCATATAAAGGATCTACACTACCTGGTCTTGTTGTTTGCTCTGTGAAAGAAACTGGTTGTAAAATACATTTTGTTAACTTCTGGCTTTTGGATGCTTTCAGAGCAAAGGAGAAAGACCCAAAGCTAAGGCAACAAGTAAAAGGAGAACCATCTGTGATTACAAAAGGTAACATTATGACAATAACTCCATTCATTGAATTCTTAGAATGTGCAAGCAGTATTCTAGAACTTTGTGTCTTAAGTATCTCTCCACAACAACCATATAAAGTAGGCACCTCTATTATTCCTATTTTGCAAGTGGAAATTCTCATCTTTATAATTATGCAGAATGAGAAGAAACTGTAGGCGTTTAGAATACCAATCCTGAAAAGAAGGAAAATCAGAATCATTCATATAAACACTGTGTCAGACGGTTTACTATGAAGCAAGTTTCTAATTTTAAGGCCCTTCCTTCAAATTGTCCTACAGCAGTTTTTAAAGCTCTTATGGAAAGTAGGAAAGATTATTCTGAAATCTACTAGAAAATACAGGAAAGAAGCGAAAACTCCACAAGGAGAAAATGTTTTCCGTGGAGCAGGTAACAATCATCAGTATAGAGTCCTCTAAGAAGTTAAAGATTCTAATAAAAAAAAAAACAGATCATGAAAGACTAGAGTCAATGCACAGATGTACAAGTGCAATGATAACACTGCCACAAAACTCAGATGAAACATCCATGTTGTTATGCTCCTGAGAAGACTAATCAGGTAATCAGGTGGAACGAAAGAGTAAGAAAAGTTTCCTATACTATCATTAAAAAAAAGACTTAATTCTAGAGTTTGAAGGAGATATATATATATATATATATATATACAGAAAAACTAAGACATGTTCTAGGAAATTAATGTCCTTGAAAAGCAGAGAAAGAATGCTTTTGGATTCTAAGCAAACTGTGGCTGTCATGTAACATCAGGTGGTAGGTAACAGCTGATGTAATTAGAAAACAGAAAGAAATGAGAAATAAAAATTGGAAAGGAGCCAGGCTTGGTGGTGCACGCTTGTAATCCCAGTACTTGGGAAGCTGAGACAGGAGGATCGCAGGTTCAAAGCCAGCCTCAGCTACTTAGTGAGGCCCTCTGCAACTTAGTGAGACCTTGTTTCAAAATAAAGAATAAAAGTAGGTCTGGGGGTGTAGCTCAGAGGTAGAATGCCCCTGGGTTCCATCCCCAGTACTGTAAAAAAAAAATTGAAAAGGAAAATAAGACACTGTCTTTATTTGCAGATGACATGACTGCACACCTGAAAGTACAAGCAAACCAACAAGAATAACTTAAAAACAAAGTGAGAATTTAGTAAGTGGATGGACACAAAATTAATATCAAAACAACCACTAGTAAGAGAATATAATGGAGAAAATAGACTTCATTTACAATGGCAATGACAAAAACTACAAAGGAAATGTAGTATTGATAAAAACAAAGCTTAAAAATATAGCTCCATTGGTTGGTTGACAAATCCCATTCTAAAATAAAAGGGTTCAGTATTAGTTAACACAAATGCTTTGTTTTAGTTGGATTAACTGATTCTAAAGTTCACAGAGGAAGAAAAACATATGAATATCCAGGAAAATTCTGAAAAAATATTAATGGCAAGAGAGATTGGCCTACCAGACACTAAAGCTTACTATAAAACAACTGCTTTGTTTTAGTTGGATTAACTGATTCTAAAGTTCACAAAGGAAGAGAAACATATGAATATCCAGGAAAATTCTGAAAAAATATTAATGGCAAGAGAGATTGGCCTACCAGATACCAAAGCTTACTGTAAAACAACTGTAGTTGAAATAGGGTGCAATTGACCTATGAATAGACAAACAGGACAGAGTATTTGGGAAAACATATCAGATCCACATATATATCTCACCGGCAACATTTCAAATTGATAGGAGAAATAAGTCTGTCAATAAATGATAGAAGGAAACTGGATAACCATCTCTGGGGTTAGGGGCTAAGATCTTATTTCACTGTGTTCACACACACGAGTAATACAATATTTAAATAAACAACAAAAGCCACAGGTATTGAAAACATAAAAGAGTTTGTTTACTACCTTAAAGTTAGAAATACATTTTGAACTTTATGGCTTCAAAGAAGTCATAGAATAAAAAATGGAGACATTTGACTATCTTAAAATTTAAAATATTTCCCTAACAACAACAACAACAAAAAATGCATGCAGTCAAAGTTGGAAAAAATATTTGCAAAACCTATGGCTAGAAAAGATACAATTTCCTAGTACTGAGAGAGTTTCCTACTCAAAACATAAGAGCCTAATAAAGTATACAACGAACATACAGACCTTTCAAGAAAAAGAAAATTGAAGAATGTAGAGCTGCTCAGCCTAGCTCATAAGAGAAATGAAAGAAAGCCTACCGGGAGATATAGTTTCTTTCCCTTCAGTTTGGGAATGCCATGGAAAAATAGATATTTTTGGTGAAGTTAAAAACTAGAACAATTTCTCTGAGGTTAAAACTGGAAATAATGCTCAAATTAAAGATGTACATACTTTTTAAGTGATACTTCTGCTTCTAGGAATGCATCTTATAACTCTATAACTGTATACACATGTATCTTTTGTAGGTACTTTTTGCTGGGTAAGTGACTTGTTCACGAATACATAACTAACTAACTAACTAACTAACTAAATAAATAAATAATTTAAACACTTTACTCTTAGTCATGTGTCCTGGGGATGGGGCCTGACAGCTATGCCTGGATTCCTGACCCATGCTGGACCAGATTTTGGGGGGGCTGGAGTTCAAATGAAAGCCAGGCTCTGCTGGTCTCTTGAACTGTGGACTGACATGCTCAGACACATTCCCAGGAAGCTAAGACAGAGTAAGCAAAGCCAGACCACAGGGCTCCCTGAGAAGTCAGACACTGGCCACTGAACTCTTGACTCTAGTCTCAATGCCTCTGCAAGCTGCCTCTCCTGACGGAGCGTGGGTTACATGAGATACCCTGGTTTCCTTTCATATATTCCCCAAATCTTTTTCTTTCATTTGTTTGAGTTTATTTATAATAAAAATATCTTTGTCTAAGACACTAAGTATAAATCCATACAATCTTTATCTACCTTACAGAAGCTGACAAAGGACCTTCTCTTAGGGGAATTCATGTGACAATGGGAATTATAATACACTTATATTTGTAAGGTATTTTTCCTAGTGAGAATCTCACAATGATCTTGGTAACTATATAGTGAAGGTTTCTACACACCCATTTTATAGATGAAAATACTGAGATGCAATATGGTTAGGAGACTTTCCTAAAGGAAGGAAAACCTCAAAAAAAGAGACTCCTTGATTATACGCTTACTTTTCTAATATATCATGTTAAAATCATAAATAAATGAGGGGAAATGAGCCTTCTGCCTGCCACTGAATGAGATGAGTTATTTGCCCCCCCACTCTCCCCCCTGCTCCTGTCTCCAGCCTTACCTCCAGGCTTCTGGAAGCAGTAACACCACTCGTTGTTAGATAGCTTGCCATCCTTGAAGGAGTCGCAAGAGTTGAAGAGGGGCTTGATGCAGGGCTCGTACTTGTACAGGTAGATGGCATTGATCTCTGAGTGGTCAAGCAAGAGATCGTAGTTCATGTCCAACTTGTTGAACATCCATCCCAGGGAGTCCTTGCAGATGGGCAGGATGCTGGTGTCAAACCCTGTGAAGGGAAGGCACATCTCAGTCATCAGGGAGCATGGACTTTCCCACCCCACCACTGCCTAGCTCTCTGCCCAGGAGAGCCCATAGCCCAACATGACCCCTTCTCCTCTCTGGCTGCTTCCTTGGCAGAATACACTCTCAGTAGTTCTCTAGAATATTTTGTTATTGATGGTTCTTTTAAATGAACCTTATTAAGATGTGTTAAAACAGAAGTTATCCTTTGAGGGAAATGTGTTCTAAAGGGAACAAATCCTAATGCTAATTTATCTGTGTAAATATGGGGTTTCTTTTACTAGACCTGCTTGAACAGGGTATGCCTGAAAGAATACAAACATGGTAAGAGATATAACATTATTAACCAAATCATGCTTCTATATTTAGGGAAAAAATTGAAAAAAACAAAATATTGTGAAAAGTATAGCAGTGAAATGAGACTATATAACATAAAACAGAAGCACTGATTATATCCCAGAGGATTGTTAAATCCAGACAGTCTGAACAGCAATGGCAAAACAAACCAGGTACGGCCTTGGCCCCATTCTTCTTTTCTGCAATCCCCTAAAGAAATACAGGAGTTGGAATCCAAATCAACTCAGATAATAATTTGTTTCTTATTTCCCCAAGGGAGGGGAAGCAGATTTCTTAAAGAATTATGTGTTTCCACAATGGAAACCGTATGCACTTGAATAACAATACTTAGCTCAACATTGGGGATATTGAGAGCACTGTAGACAAACCCCAGAGAAGGCATGCCCCAAATCTAAATCTCATTTTTCTTTCAGAGTCAAGGGCATGGTACATTTTCAGGCTATTCTATAAACTAGATTTCGAGTGCTGGGT
The DNA here is from genome assembly GCA_004027655.1 of Graphiurus murinus. Classification (NCBI taxonomy): domain Eukaryota; kingdom Metazoa; phylum Chordata; class Mammalia; order Rodentia; family Gliridae; genus Graphiurus; species Graphiurus murinus. The sequence continues at coordinate 35,976 of PVLC010013111.1, read as the reverse complement.
TTATTTTCCTAGAATACTGTGATAAAAATTAACTTTTTTGTATTGCTATATTTATAAAACACTCTTCCAAGCAATTAATACTTAATTATCTTGCTAAATCCTTGTAGCAGCAGCCCTATGAAATGGTACATTGTCATTTCCAATTTTTAGATTAAAAAAAAAAAAGACTCAAGTTACTTGTACAAGGTCATAAAATTGTGGAACTGGGATTCCAGCCCAGGCAGCCTGATCCTGGGTCTATGTTCTCAGTGCCTCCTCTCTCAGGGCTACCTTCTGCCTTAGTTGATATTCTTGTCCTGAGGACATCTAGTTGGCTTAAGGTGTCATATCTAGGGATGGCCAGAGAAAGGGGTGACACAATGACTGCAATCAAGGGTCCCAAGGGGGTTGATCGCACACTCCAGCGGTTCTGAACCACAGCCTGGCCAGCACGTTCTGCATGTGCCACCAGGAACCCCTGTTTAGTCAGCAGGATGTGAGAGAGAGCAAAAATACCGCTCCTTTTAAAGCAGTATCTTTACCAGGAGGTCTTTAACTATCCAGGAGCCAGTGAACAAGTTCCTCTGAACTCTCTCAGAAACCTGTACTTCCCCTCATTGTCCATGCTGTTCATCACCTATAAGTTCTCTGAGGGCCAGGACTACCTTGTTCCCTTCAGTAACCTTATAGTGTCAATAAAAATATCTGTTGGGAGTTTTCTAGCTACTTTTGAGTTTATCTTTTAAAACATAAAATCTTTGCATTTTAAAATGTATTTATTTTGATATCTTGGAACACACCTTTAAAAATCTCCTCTTTTAGCCAGTTGTGGTGTATCAACCTGTAATCCTAGTACTTGGGAAGCTGAGACAGGAGGATCATAGGTTTAAGGTCAGTCTCAGAAATTTAGTGAGACCTTGTTTCAAAATAAAATAGATCTGGGGGTGTATCTCAGAGGTAAAACCTCCTTGGGTTCAATATCCAGTGCCAATAAAATAAAAGCTGGGCGTGGTGGTGCACGCTTGTAATCCTAGTACTTGGGAGTCTGAGACAGGAGGATCACAGGTTCATGGCCAGTCTCAGCTACTTAGTGAGGCCTTCTGCAACTTGGTGAGACCTTACTTGAAAATAAAGAATAAAAAAATAGGCCTGGGGTTATAGCTCAGAGGCAGAGTGCCCGTGGGTTCAATCCCCAGTTCTGAAAAAAAAAAAAAATATATATATATATATATATATATATATAATTAATAATAATAATAATGATAATAAAATAGTACCCCTCTTCCCTTTCCAGAAGTGAATACCATGGGATATAACATGGTCCCTTCTGTGACTGAATGTTATGACTGTCTAGTTTATATGCTGATGATATCCTTAGAGGATCCTGAAGAATGATTTTCTCTGACAATGCATGGGTATATTTTTGTATAGAATATATCATTTGAATCAACTGTATAGGATACTGATATTTTTATACATAGGAAAGAAGAGTTTACTGCAAATAGGTCACCAAAAAGAAGTGCTAAGCTAATTGGGCATTAGTTAAAAGGTCAAGCCCACTCTGCTCCCATTAGAAAGGTTCTAGAAAAGGGTGCCTGCACCTGGCATCTGTGGCTGCCAGGGATGGAGGATACAGTTGGCCTCAAGTATGCAGGACTGTGCCAGTTTCTGAAGCTTACCCTTCACAACTTCTGGACTGACAAACGCTGCCCCCTCCTCTGGCCCTGTGGGCTAACCAAGCATCATTCTTTTACATTCCCTCCACTCCAATTGCTCTAGGACATCAAACCCAATGCCTGTTTGGGGACTCAATTTACTCCTGGCCAAACAAGTCTTTTGCAGCCTTCCCAGCAGTGTGTCTCCCTGGGGATGGCAGGCTGCATGGAGAAGCTCTCCACACACCAATCTAATCTGTTGAAAGGTTGTTCAGAAAACCCAAGGGCAGGCAGCTACTGGAGGACCTGGGAAAAAGTTTTCCTAGACCATCTGTGAATTAATTGTCCACAAACTCCCTAGGAACTTTGGCAGGAATGAAAAAGACAAAACAACAAAAAACAAAAGCCTGTTTCACCTTTTCCTACAGATACAACCACCAAGGTCCACTCTGAGAACATTAAGATTCTGGGAAGCAAACATTACCTTTCCCTTAAGATAAAAGATTCAAACTATTAAAATAATTGGCCACTGAATCAATATTCTCCACTGGTTTCTCTAGAAGGTTATAAGCAGCAAAGAATAACTAAAGATTAAAAACTTTTTTCTTTTGTTTTTGTTTTTGAGATGTGGTCTTGTGTTGGCCAGGCTGGTCCCAAACTGCTTAGTTCAAATGATCCTCTAACCTCAGCCTCCTGGGTAGCTGGGACTACAGGTATGCACCACTGATCCTGGCTAGAGATTATTTTTATTTGGGCTAAAGACCAGATGCTGGTAAAACTGGATTCCAATAGTTGGTAATGCAAATTCTTGCCTCCTGCATTCAATCCAGGAGGGCTACTTTCAGAAATTCCATCCAAAGAAGTGCAAGATCAGGAATGGGATGGAATACTCAGTTTTAAACAATGGCAACATGTTTTTATATTTTGACCAAGTAATAGCAAACTTGATACATAGTTGTGGTGGAACTACCTGTATTTGAAGAACCGTGTTGTTCAGCAATCTATTCTGTGCCAGATGGCCATCCTGTGGAGAAGCCCACCCTAACTGCCTTTGAATTAAAAGCATAGAGAGATTCCACTAAAGTGCAAACAAGAGGGCCCACTGAGCCTCCTCTAAAGCCAATGACAAGGCAAAGCATGGCTTCTGCCCATTCAGCAGCTGAGACCTGTGGAGGCTCCATGAGTCTGCATGTTAATGTGGGGTAGGGGGAAAATAAGATGCAGTCTAGCCAGCGTACAATGGTGTTGGTTATAAATATTACCAACAACCTAAATGTCTTCAATAACTTATTATATCCATAAATGAAAATTCTACACAACTATTACAAAGCAGAATACTACTCAACAACATGAAATAATAGTCATATTTCTAACTGGTAAAACAATCTGTAAAGTACAATCCAAACTTTTAACACACACACACACACACATACACACACACACATTTTCATATTTGACAAGAAAACACCCTCAAAGCATATACCACAGCATGCCTATAGTTGTTAACAAGGTGGGATGATGTATCTTTTTCTGTATATGTAATGCATTTTCCAAAATGTCTACTTTTTTGTGTGTGTGGTACTGAGGACTGAACCCAGGGGTATTCTACCTCCAAGATATGCTCCTAACCTTTTTATTTTGAAACAAGGTCTTGCTAAGTTGCTGAGGGTCTTGAGTCTGGCCTTGAACCTGTAATTCTGTCTCAGCCTCCTTAGTACAGGGATTAGAGACATGTACCACCAACCCTGACTCCAAAATGTCTACATTAAACACAATATTTTTGTAATCACACTTTTATAAAGTCAAGTTGTATTTTTCTTGATTCTAAAGTATTGGCCCAGCGGGGCATGGTGGCACACACTTGTAATCCCAGCATTTGGGAGGCTGAGACTGGAGGATCTGGGTTCTTGGCCAGCCTCAGCTACCTAGTGGGGCACTCCACAACTTGGTGAGACCTGGTTTCAAAATAAAGAATAAAAAATATGACTGGGGGTGTAGCTTGGAGGTAGAATGCCCCTGGGTTCAATCCCCAGTACCAGAAAAAAAAAAGTATTGGCCCTTCCTCCATATTTTAACGTTTATAAAAATGGGACATATTTTAGTTAATGTGCACATTTAATATAGTCTTTCTTTAATCTCAAAGTGCCATTGCTAAATCAGTAACATCTAATAACTGAGAAAATGTGATGTTTACAGTGAAATAGATTAGCAAAAGAGTGTTCTTACTGCCTTGGGCCGTGTCAGAGCTGGTGGGCTTGATGACCCTGTTTGCATCCTCATGAAGATCTCCAAACCAGTCTTTCATCCGGGAAGCAAGGTTCCTCAACTCCTTGTCTGTGCAGGCTGGAGAAAAGCAAATACAAATGGTGAGGCTCTAGGCTTTCTGCCCTCAGTATATGTAGCTATTGGCAAAGCCACATTCAAAGAAAACCTCCCTAACCAGCCATCATATGAACTGCCATGCTACTCTGAAAACAACTCAAAGGATGTCACAGTAAAGAGCATCCCAGGACAAGCAACACTGTCCAGACTTGGACTGCCTCTGAGCTGCTAAAGCGAGCTGCAGAGGCCTCACACATTTATAGCATCTTCCAAAGACTGACACAGATCCCTTTTACTAGCCACATAAAACTTGCTATTACACCTTTGCCAGAGAAAATGACATTTTACATTATACTAATGCCAAGAGATTAACACCCAGGAATAACTAATACTCTTAGGAAAAGGATGTCCAGGACACCAGAAAATTCCAGTGATAGCAAACAATTTTGTTTTAGCCCAAGGTTTGGATTTGTGGGTGGGACTTACTTTGCTAGCCTTCCTACACACTCTTTCTTTCCATTATTGACAGATGCCTTCTCCATGGAAGAGTCCTTTATGTCTCAGCCTATCTATAACTGTCTGGCTCTTTTTTTAGGATATGACAGAGTATTTGGGGTAGTCAGTACTCCTGAGGACAAGAAGAGAATACAGATGGATGGAAGGATAGACAGGTGAGTAGGTGGGTACAAGCTATTTGAAGTTCTACTGAAAGACAGAGATAAGACTTGAGAGAAGTCCCCAAGGAAGGAAGAGGATGCAGAGAAGGAGCTGACTATCCTTAACTCTCCAATTTTCTCTCAGGGAACACCTCAGTTTTGAGTATGAGAATCCTGGGAAAGGTCCAGGAAGTAGGCTGCTGCTGAGAGAGAAAAAACAGCAATGCATTTCATCACCTTTGCAATTGGAGAAAGGAATTAGAGACCTAAGTGGCCCAAATCCCAGCGAAGAAGGGACAAGGAACAGAAATCCACAACTGCTGCTTTCCCCAAATTCTACAGCTACCGGAACAAGCAACTAAATCAAGCAAAACACTGTTAGGATGCAGAGCCAAGTTCTGAGTTCCACATGGTACTGAAGGGGTTGAGCTGGGGGGCTTGTAGCCCCCATTGTACAGCACACCAATGCAGCCCACCCATGCACTGGTTGCCATGGGGGTAGTGATGGTGAAGAAGGGGACAGAGACCCACCAAAACGCCAAACAGCTCAGGCCCAGACTGAATGGAGGTGACCAGCCCCCATCTGCCTGCTTCACAAAGACCAGGGTGAGTCCTCTCCAGAAGAAAATACCACCATACATATCCCCCCTCCTCCTCTGTGTTATCCACGCCTGCTTTTCTAGCCCAAATTCCCTTAACCTGGGGCTTGGTGAAATATCTCATTTCCCAGTCTACACTTGTTGGGAGGTGCCCAGGCAGCTGGCTCAATGCAACTCAGCATTGCCTTTATTCCAATAAAGATCCAGACTTTAAATTCTGCAAAGTGCTGGGTGAATGTGTGTCCAGTGTGTCTGCCCAAGTTGTCAATAACCTCAAGACACCACCTTGCTTTTATCAGCGAAGAGGTGACTGTATTTTAAAATGCCAGCCAGGAAATGGCCCTGGGAAGTGGTGCTGGGAAATGTGACAGGCAGCAGAGCAGGACAGCTATGCAGGAACACCACCTGGCACGGATCTTAGCACTTCCCCTTGCAGCCTGGGTGACCGCAGACTAGTCACGTAACCTCTCCCTCTCGGCGCCTCCATTTCCTCATCTATGGACTCAGAACAACAAAATCACTAAGTGATCATAAATCAATGCATGTAAAGTTCTCAGCAAAGTACAAAGTACACAGCAATGACTCAGGATGTGCCAGCTTTGATTTGTATTATTATTGAAATTGCTATTTATTACTTTTTAATTATTTATTTTTGTGTTACTAGGGGTTGAACCCAAAGACAGTCTACCTCTGAGCTAAACTCCTAGCCCAATTTTATTTTTTATTTGGAAATAGGGTCTCACTAACTTGATGAGGCTGCTCTGTGATCCTCCTGTTTCAGCTTCCCAAGTACTGGGATTATAGCTGTGCACTGCCATGCTGCTACTGCTTCTGCTTCTGCTTCTGCTTCTTCTTATTATTATTTTAATTTCATTTTTTGTGGTATTGAGGATGTAACCCAGGGGCCTTCGACCACTGAGCTATACCCCAGATCAATTTTATTATTTTTTATTTTGAAACATGGTCTCACTAAATTGTGGAGGGCCTTACTCAGTTGCTGAGACTGGCCACAAACCTGCCTCAGCAACAGAGGTTACAGGGGTGCACCACCTGACCAGCTGAAGTGTTATTTTTGAAGATGTGTAGATAACTTTAAAGCAAATATCACAGCATTCAACAAATCAGTAAAGCAGATATACCTAAACAAAACTAGCTTTGACCACTTAGGAAATAGTTGAAAGTGGATACTTATGTTGCCATCTGTAAGTAATTTAAAATTAAGTAAAATGTAAACTTTAATTCTTCAGTTACAGTACCCCATACCAAGTGCTTAATAGTCATGTGGCTAGTGACTTCCCCATTAGACAGCACAGACTTGGAGTATCTCCACATGGCAGAATTCCGTGATGCATAGCACTGGATGAAAGTAGCTATCATTTTGGGATTTCCAACCTTTCTGGGGGTTCATCATCATATCTTGGCACTCAGATGGGCTGAGAAGGACGATAATAAGCCCTGCTAAACAGGGTCCAGCATCTCATGCTAAGCCAAGCTCACAAACAGGAGGGGAAGCAGTTATTGCTGAAAGTGAAGATTCTTGCTTTTGACCAGATACCCAGTCTGATCCCTAGGAGTGAGCCCACACCGACCTGCTCTGGTGGGTCAAGCTCCTTTCCTGACCCTGCACAGCTCTGAACAGGAGATGGTGTGTGCGATTTTTTTGAGGCATAAAGGATATGGGCTCTATAGTCAATCTCACATTTGAAAATAGAAAATTAAAAGTGCCTATTTTTCTCTATTGCTATGCACACCATCTATTCTCAATGTTCTCTGAGCAAAAAATAATTGCTAAGTCAACTCGCAAAGGAAAGCACAAGGTGCAAGATAAATTAGTCAGTCGTGTTTAACTAAACCCTGACAGATGTGCAGGTAATCTGTATCTTCACAAGACGGCTGAATTTCCCACAGGCTTCTGAAAGTACACAGGCTTTGGATGGCTGATATAATCAGGAGCTGGAATCTTGAAAGAGTGAATCTGTCACTCAGGGACAGGTCCACAGGCAGGGAGCCACTGGCATGGGTACAGAAAGATCAGAAAACCAGAATGGGGACAGGAGGCACTCAATTACTGGCCCCCGTTCACTCAACAGAGTGGTCTTTGGAAGGAGAAAGTCTGCCTGGAGCTTGATATATTCCAGAGGAAAAAAATAATCAAAGATGACAGCCTGCAGAGAGCTATTTGTTCAAACGTGGCTCTCCAGCCACAGTCGTGGGAAGAAAATGCTTGCCGCCTTTTAAGGTGTCTTTCACTATCCCAGGCAAATGTACTAACCTGGGATTGATGTTTTCTGAAATCAGGGACCCAAAGGTCCCTTCCAGTGCCATTAGTTCCTTCCTATGGAAACTATTATTTATTTATTTATTTTCTGGTACTGGGAATTGAAACTAGGGGCATTCTATCTTTGAGCTATATCCCTAGCCCTTTCTATTTTTTAATTTTGAAACAGGGTCTCACTAAGTTTTTGAGAGTCTCTCTGAGGCTGTCCGTGAACCTGTAATCCTCCTGTCTCAGCCTCCCAAATATTGAGATTACAGACATGCACTATCATGCCAGGCTAAAAATTAATTTTTGTGAGAAGGAAACTACAAAACAACATGCACCTGCCATTCCTGCGTTCTGCCCTGAGGTGGGCCAATCTGTTATTTCTAGAGGGATTCTGCTCACTTCTCCATCCTTCCTGGTGAGAGAAGTGGGTACTCAGTCTTCAGAAGAAAGATGGTACTGCCTTGGGAAGGACTTGGTTAAACTGTGAAGACTAGGGCTTGATCCACTATGTTACCTTCCTGAGTACCAGCTAGCCTTCTTTTTTTTTTTTTTTGCGGTACTGGGGATTGAACTCAGGGGCATTCTACCTCCGAGCTATACCCCCAGCCCTATTTTTTTATTCTTTATTTTGAAACCGAGTCTCACTAAGTTGCGGAGTGCCTCACTAGATAGCTGAGGCTGGCCGCGAACCCGGATCCTCCGGTCTCAGCCTCCCTGAATGCTAGGATTACAAGCGTGCGCCACCACGCCCGGCTACCAGCTAGCCTTCTGTGCACGTGTATTCCCTCCCGGCCTCCACCTGGGTTTCAGCTTCCTTTCAGTTGCTCTCATTCTCCCAGGAGTCTCCGCTCAGCATTCTCCATCTGAATGATCTGTCCCCATTTGCCCTCTTGTCTCCACAGGTCATTCTGTTCCAATATGGCTGGTAAAATGGCAGCATCTCTGGGATACAGTGACTCCACCTGTGCCTCCACCGAGAACAGGCACCACCACATGCTCACAGCCTCAGGCAAACAACTGGGAACCCTCCTGGATTTCTCCATCTCCACGCCCTCCCTATCGGTTGGTCATAAAAATTCTGTTTCTTCTCACCTCCATTTTTGTCCATGGTACCACCGCTGCCTCACACAGAGAGCTGGAACAGGCTCCTAACTGGTCTCCCACCTTGCCCCCACACTCCCTTCTCTATTCAGCAGCTGCAGCATATTTGTAAAATGGACATGTGACCAAGTCCCTTTCCTGCTTGAGTCACTTTGGAGGCTCCCATTACTCTGTGGGTTAAGTCTCCAGTTCACAACATGACGTAAGTGGCCTGCAGAGTCCGTCGCTGAAGACCTTCTGTCTCCCTTCTGCATTCTCTCCTCTTTGACTCTATCTTCTGGCCTTCCTGCCCCATCTCCATCTTCCCTCCAGACACACCTCTCCTCATTGCCTTGCCAATGCCAATGTCTCCCTTGTATCTCGGCTTTGAAGTTGCTTTCTCTCCAAGGACTTACTTCCTAACCTTCAGACTAGTGAGTTTTCCCTTCAATGAGGGAAGGTTTCTAGTGCCTTTCTCCTTAATGGCCTTCATCCCACCTGTAATTTCTCAATCGATGCTCGATGCCCCCTCTCCCCCCAGATCACAGCGACATAAGTATGCTCTAAGCCTTTCTCAGAATCAAACACAGCTGGTCACTGGCATGGAAAATGTTCTTGCTATACATACCTGCTGACGAATTGGCATAACCCCCTTGCTGCCTTTTGAAAACTGCAATTTTCCCATCTGCAAGATGGCATAATAAACCTCAGCTCATAGCATCATTGCATGGAATTAGATAGTACCAAGTGAAACATAGCTCATAGCTATTGGCATATAGCGGGGACTCAATAAATTTATATCCCCTTTCCATATCCCAACTGTCTACATAATGCTAGAATTTTACTTTTATGCTTTATTTTTAAGCCCAAGGAGATGCTGATGATTAAAGAATAACATCTCTCTTTATTTTATAGGCAGGTCAGTAGACGTCTGAGAGATTCAGGTTGCAATTTCTGTCTGCCTTCTCCCAAGCGTATATGCTCCAGAATGGGGAAATTGGTCTGATTTCCTCACACCTATGTTTCTAGTGCTTGCCATACAGTGGTCTGTGGTAGTTGTTCAAAATAGATTATTAGAAAGGAAGCATGAATGAATGAACATGTGGGTTACGAAATCTCAAAGTCAAATGCTATTGAGTGATAAGGTCAGGATTTGAACTTAGGCTGCTATTGTGCTGCCGTCTCTATGTTTGGGACTGGCTCCTGGGATAGACTGGGCTTTTGAATAGCCAGCACTAATGTATGCTATTAATATATTTGGTCCATACTCTGGGTTGAAAGAAATAAAAATGTCAATCCCTCACCTATAAAGGATGCTCTGCCAGTGATGCAGGCAAGCAGCTGCCTGTGTGACACAGGACACGGGGAATGACTGAGGCTCCAGCCTTTGTTAGCTTTGGTGTGAGAAAAACAGCCTTTCTGGAGGACTGCAGAACAGCCTGCTGCATGACACATGGGCAGCCCCTGGGGCTTCATTAGAGAAAAGCATAATGCCATTGCACATTACTTTGCAACACACAGGAAAGACAGTGCTGCCCTCCCGCAGGAGAGCACAGCAGGCGGGCAAGGAAGGGCCCAGGTAGTTTGGTGTCTCCCAGGAGATGTCTGTCTGTTTGGAAAATATGACTAAAACACAATGAGCAAGTGTAAATAAGGCACATGCAGTATCCATGAAAGGTATATAGCCCTGGGAAGCAAATGTGATGGCTTTTCCCACCTGGGCACCTTCTCCTCTCTCCACCCAAGGCATGGATCTTTGAAGCACCATAAGCTATATTGGATTCGAATGCAGACAGCATCAAAGCAAAGCCTGAAGTACAACATGGATGTCCCAGTTGATTGGAGAGGAAAGGATGTGTGTTTGTCAATACCATGAGACAGAGAAGGTGTTCCAGGGCTAGTGTAACCCTGGGGGTTTGAGAAGAGCAAGGGAGAGGGCTTATTTATTAGTATTTGTTTATGGTGCAAGTAGGCTGCCTACGTAGCAGCTACTGGGGAGAAAGAGGTGTTATTTCTAATTTGGGTGTCACTACTTGTCTCTGCCTGCCCCTGGATCCCTGTGCCCTATGCTCCATCCTCCCTGGCCCCTATACCCTCCTGAAGACAAAGCCAACAGCTAGTGAAGAGCTGGTGAGAAAGTTACAAAATAGATAATGGTTGTGAAAGAAAAGAAATAAGAGCTAGGAAATTCAAGCCTTCTTTTTTCAAACAGGGTCTTGCTAAGTTTCTGAGGCTGGCCTGGAACCTGTGATTCTCTTGTCTCAGCCTCCTAAGTACTGAGGTCACAGGCATGTGTCACCATATCCATCTAAACACAAGCTTTTTTGAAAAATGGTCCAAAAGGCTGTAACTGGTGTCCCAAACTGGTCTCAGCTTACTGATGATTTTGGGGGATGAATTATAGCCTGAAATATCCTTTAGAGGATTAAACTTGAAAGGGGAAGACAAGGAAAATAATCAGAGGTATAGAAAATACTGGGGAAATTATATAAAAAAACAGAAGTGGGAACAAGATAGAAATTCTTCTTTCAAACCTAGTGTTAGTGTCTGCCAGAGGGAGAGGTGGTGAGCAAGTATGACTGGGGGTGTCTCTGTGTTAGCAATCCTAACTGAAGCCACATTTGGACACCCCATTGGGGATGTCTGAAAATGGCAAATCTGACATACAAGTATCATAGGCTATCTGTAAACCTCTCCTAGGGAACCAATTACTGGTCTACTCTTGAATGCAAGGAATCTTTCAACTAAAGGAGCCCAAGGATAACATAACCCAACTGTCACATAGACCAACCTCCCTCTCCCACCCCCACCTCACCAATACTTAGCTTCCAGCTGTAGAAAAAGCTAATATGAAAACAATCAGAATTTAATTTAAACTTTAGTGCCTCTGACGGTAATTAAAGAGCTGGGCCAGACTCCAGTTGTCTCTGGAGCAGGCCAGGAGCCTCTCAGCAATGGAGACCTGGTGCTGGCCCTTTCCCACTAATCTCCTTCAGCCCTCGTAGGTGCTGTTGTGAATAATTACTTTATCAGAGCAGCTCTGGATTAATGTGCAAAGAGTGTGTGCAATTAGGACGTCCTGTAAAAGGTCCAGCTGAGCCGACTATAGAGTGGAGATTAGCTGCTAGGATGACACTTCCCAGAGCCCAGACTGGAGCAGAGGCAAGGATACCTTCCTGAATATGTCGCCCTGGCCCAGCTCTTTCTCCACCCTTGCATTTTCATGCTGCTGGGGACTGGGTCCCCCTGTTGTTGGATATATGGCACACGGTGGGCCCTCAAGTGCTGGGGCAATATGCAGGAATGCTGAGGAGAGGGTCCTGGACACCATGGGGCTTAAAGGGGAGAAAAGTGAGTCAACAATTCCCTGAGGGATGTGGGCTTTAATGATCTGGAACACAAAGAGTCTGATGCTGCTAAGCACAGTTTTAGGAGGAATAACCAGAATCATTTGGTTTTCAAAGAGTCCTGGGGAAGTAGGAGAAAGTAGGTTTTGGAGTCAGATGGAGCTGAGTGAGATCCTACTATTGCCATACCAGTTGAGACTGTGGATAAGTTAGTTTCAATCTTTAATTTCCTTATTTGTAGAATGAAGGTAATAAGAGAACTAGCTAATAGATTTTGGGGAGGGTTAAGCTAGAGCATATTTAAATGTGCACCACCCGACCTGCAATGTAGTCGACTCAGAAGCTGTTGGCCATGATCTTTGTATTTGTGAACACAGGGTAGCATGACTATGGACCAAATAGAAAAGTTTGAGAGTCAAGTTCCTGCATATAGTATTAGCTTTTTCATCACTGTAGTCTGACAAGAACAACTTAGAGGAGCAAGGATTTATTTGACCCATGGTTTCAGAGGTTCCATTCATAGTGGGTCAACTCCAAGACAGAAACAACATGGCAGCAGGATGTGGCAAAGGAAAGCTGCACAGGGCAGCTAGGAAGCAGAGAGCCAGAAAGAAAGGGACTGGGGACATACACAGTCCCCAAGGCCATACCCCCAATGACCTGCCTTCTCTAGCCATGCCCCACCTTCCTACACTTACCACCCAGTAAATCCATTCAAATTATTAACCTATCTGATGAGGTTAGAGTCCTGATGCGATAATTTCCCCTCTGAACATATCTGCATTGCCAACACATGAGCTTTTCTGGGGGACTTCTATATTTAAGCCACAACACTATCCGCACATGAGATGACTTAATGAAGCCATCTAACAAGATGTGATTCTCCTGTTGTGTCTCAGAGAAGCTCAATGATGTCTCCCACGTCCCACAGATGGTGAATGGCAAAACTGAGATTCACACCCTGCCTCCTAGCTCGGAGCTCACACATCTGCTCCTATGGTATAAGCCAGGTTTCCTAAAGGCACCTGTATCTGCGCTTCCACATCATCCCCAGCAGCATGCAGAGGGCCTCTGCCATGGGTAGTGATCTTGCATTTGAGTGTAGAGGTTGGCACTACACTCCCTTCAGGTTTCTGGGTCTGAATACCAACACTCAGTGCACAAGTCGTTCTTCAGGCAAGTCAGGGCTCTCCTCTGAGCCTCTGCCTTCTCATCTGTGTAGTGGGGATGAGGACAGTACAGGCATCAACTTTGGGGCTGTGGTGAGGACTTAGTGTAAGGATTAAGCTCTCAACAATCAACAGGCAGTGTTTACCTTAGCATTCTGCTGTGGACCAATACCTGACAAAACTTAGAGGAAGAGAGATGTAATGGGGCTCATGGTTTCAGAGTTTTCAGTCCCCAGCGCTGGTTCTGAAGCACAAATGGCTGCAGTGCTGGGGTACATGGAGGGATGCTGCTCTCACATAATGGAGGCCAGAAGCAGAGCGAGCAGGAGGAAGGGGCCTGTGGACATAGAGTCTCCGAGGCCATGCCTCCTATGCCCCACTTGCTTACATTACCACCTCGTAAATCCACTCAAATTACTAATCCATCAATGGACGTATCCACTGATGAGTTTAGAACCCTCATGATTCAATTATTTCACCTCAGAACATTTTTGCATTGTCAACACATGAGCTTTTCCAGGGGACCTTTTATACCAAACCACAACAGGTGGCTATTATCACCTTCTGTTCTGAGGAAGCTCAAGGTCTGGCAGCACTCACCCTTGAGAAGCCTATAGTAAACTCCCCACCATAAACAACTGCAGCGACAGAAAACACAATTCGGGGTTAGGGAGGAGAGCTCTAAAGCATATACAGGTGAATACTATTTCTAATTGGAGATCTTTGGACAGGGATTTGAGCCAGATTATGTGTGCTCAAATTAAATTGTATTATATGCAATTCCAGTTTTTACTTTTCAGTGCCTAAAACATCAATATATATACATGTTCTCTTACTCTTAGAGGAGGCATAGTTTTATGTAAAAAATAAGCATTAGTAAAGGAATTAGGGCCCCATTATTCAGGAGCTTGCTAATAAAGTCCTTCTTAAAAGGCAGTCTTTGGAAGAGCTTAAAATACTGACATTAAACCTAGAAGATGAGTTAAACTAATTAATGGTACAACCTACAAGCAAAGATGGATAAAGTTACCTATTAAAGCCATTAAGACTATTCTTGGTAACCTGATTTGAGGAGACTTTAATGTTTCCCTTGATTATCTAATGATAATCCTTCATCTGGAAAAAGAAATACATTTAGAACTTGCACAACACTGGTAAATGTGCATTAGTGGATTTTTCCCCCTGAATAATCAAGAGCAGGAAGATTAGTTAGATGAAAAAAGCTTTTAAAGCTTCTGATAAAATAGATAGCCTTTCCCACACTCTGGGGCAAAAAAAATCACCTGAATATGCAAAATTTTGGTTAGAAATGTCAACTCTGGCTTTAATGATCTTTCCTAGCCAACTGGTCAGCATTAGCCTATATGAGAGACCTGACACAGATTAGCTGTGAATGTAGAACACAGAATAATGCTGGGCATGAAGGTGCATGCCTATAATTCCAGCAACTCAGGAGGCTGAGGCAGGAAGATCACAAGTTTGTCAACCTTGGTAATTTAGTAAGACCTTGTCTCAGAAAAATAAAAAGGGTTGGGCATGTAACTCATTGATAGAGTACCCCTCAGTTGCATCCCAGAAAGAGGGAGAGGGAAGGAAGGAAAAAAACCAGAATGATAAGCAACAGTTCCACTGAAGGATTTCACAGCCAAGCAGGCTTCTTAAGCCCTTAACTCATAAAGACTAAGCTGGAGAAATGACAACTGCCATTTTCACCTAAAAACAACAATGGCAGGTACTCTGAGGCAAGGAGTGAATGGGCTCCAACTCAGACCACTGAGCGAGGCAGCAAGAGCAGAGCCCTAGGAAAGGAGACTGGGGTAGTGATGACTGATTGCTGCCTGGGCTGTCCCACTGCAGAAGGGCAGACTCAGGGCTGAAAGTCACTCTACCTTTCATTAATGTGCAAACTCAAATGGCTAGTGTCAGTCAGAGAAGGCTTCCAGGAGGAGGTAGGAACTTGAACTGAGGCTCACATGCATGGAGGGCTTAGAAGGTGACATTCTGGGGGGGAGGGGTCTTAGAAACAATGAGGAAGCCATTGTGAATGTTGTGATTCATTGTGTTAAAGCTTATGTATATTTATGACTAGCTCTATTCAAATACACCAATTTTAGCATGATTATATTTTTAATTCATAAATATATAAAACAGAAGCATGTATAAAATGTGTCTATATATGTTATCTTCTGCATGCCATGCCTAATTTAAAGATATTCTACTTTATATATATATACATAATATATATATGTATAATAATATATCTACTTTATATATATATATATATATACACATATGTATATATATGTATAACATACATACATACATTCTAAGGGATGACTTCTAACACAGAGCTGACTATTGTAATGATAAGCCTAAATCTGCAAATGGCTTTAGTGACAGAAAAATATTTTGAGGGTATAAATAATAAGAATCTCCATTCCTAATGGCAACCACTTTAACTTGCTCAAATTCAACATCCAAATATAGGCATTAAATGTAGTTTTAGTTTCTATGTTTTTCAATGCCTAAAACATCAATATCTGTATGTATGTTTTTACCCTAAAATAATGTGTTTTGGAGAGTACTGGGAATTGAACTCAGGGACTACCCCTCAGCACTCTGTATTTCTAATTTTGAAGCAGGATCTCGCTAAGTTGCTAAGGCTGACCTCGAACGTGCCATTCTCCTGTCTCAACCTCTCAAGTCATGGGATTATAGGCGTGTACTACTACACCCAGCTAACTACTGTTATTTAATGGGGCATAAAGACACAGGGATTGGTGGGAGGGCATTACTGACAGACTAAGAATCTGAGATCTGATTCTTGCTGTAATAGAAGCCTAAGAGGTACCTGGAAATAGTGGATGGACTTTTTATTTAGGGGTGGAAGATGTTAGCCACCTTCTTAGACTGCGAGGTGGGCAAGAGTACACTGGGGCCAAATTCAGAGAAGCACAAGCTCCCTTTACTTCTCCCATCTCCCCTTGCTCTCCCTGGTCTAGAGTGGATAATGACATGGGTACACAGGCTGGTTGAAGGGGTGGGAGCTCCATGCCCTTCTGCAAAGGCCCAGCAGCATCTTCAGGGGTTCTAGAATCTAGGGTTCAAGGGTGGTGGAGGCAAGAGTTGGAATTGAGGACAGAGCAGAAGGGGTCTTGGAGATGACTAGGGCAGGTGTGGCTTTATTTTTTCTTTTTCTTCCCCCCCCCCCATTTTCATGTATCTAGTAGACAAACTGGTGAAAGAGCAGAATAAGTAAAGAGGGACTGAAGAAAGAGCTGCCTGAGCCCACTAGGCTATCAGGAGTGGTGTTGGGCCCAGTGTTTGACTCATTAGCCCTCCCACCTTTAGATTACACAATAATCTCAGTTGGTGCTGTTTCTTCCTCAGAGCATGGGGACAGTGACTTGGTGTGAGAAGCAGCTGGCATCCCAGTCTCACGGGACCTCTTCTGGGCTCAGAAAAGACCTTGTGATTGACACAGAGATGAAATACTGGCTATTATTATTTCTATTTCTAGTAAAGCTGCTATATTTGATCAAAACTCCCTGTCTCAAAATTCAGTATCTCACAAGGCAGCAGGACACAGATAGCTACTTCCCCTTTCCCCTTCTGAATATAATCAATAATGTAAATGGGGGAAAATGTCATGTATTTTGCTTTCACTAAAACTAGAAGAGAGAAAATCCCCAGGCTTGAATAGCATAGCAGATGCCACCCACGTGGAAGTAAGAGGAAAAGGGCCCAGGTGGACCAACAAAAAAGCAAACAACAAACAACAGCACAAATATGCTTCCCAGAGGCAAAGGGCTCCCTATGAAGTGATAGACTAGAAGTTCCTGCCTAGTAGGAACTGAGGGACAGGGAGAAGACAGGGCACAGATTAAACAGAAGCTGCTCAGGAAGCAATAAGAAGGAGAGGAAAAATGGCTTGAGGACACAGATCTCAAAAAATGCCTGCAAAATTGTTCTTTATGTAGGCAAGAGGCTTGCTGCAAAGTGAAACTTGGGTGTAGCAAGAGAAATGGAGATGAGCATAGGTGAGGAGAGAAAACCTCTTAGGCCTGACCTGTCTCATAAACACAGGAAAGACAAGACTACAGAGAGGAGCCATTTTAGCTGGAAGACATCTGTCACTGCTGAATCACTGAAGCTGGGTGACTTTGGCTAAAGTCTAAACTTCATAACCTGGTTCCTCCCCTTTTAGCCACAAGAATCATTTCTGAAAAGGTAGACAGTAAAACCTAACTTATTCCAATAATAACAACTTATTGCTTATTTCTTTTTAAGGAGCTGAAATGTTGATTTAAAAAATGATTAAAAAATTTGGAGAAAAGCAGAAAGAAAAAAAAAAGCATGAAAATGTGGACCAATTATAATGCTAAGAATTCAAATGAAATACTTGCCTTTATAAAAATGACAATAAAACAGTGTAGGAAAATTCAGAGAAAGCCAGGCACAGTGACACACATCTGCAATTCTGGTAATCTCAGCCTTGGGAGGCTGAGACAGGAGGATAGCAGGTTCTAGGCCAGCCTCAACAATTTAATGAGATCCTCAGGAACTTAGTGAGACCTGTTTCAAAGTAAAAGTAAAAAAGGAGCCGGGCGTGGTGGTGCACGCTTGTAATCCCAGCATTCGGGAGGCTGAGACCGGAGGATCCGGGTTCATGGCCAGCCTCAGCTACCTAGTGAGGCACTCTGCAACTTAGTGAGACTCAGTTTCAAAATAAAGAATAAAAAATAGGGCTGGGGGTATAGCTCAGAGGTAGAACGCCCCTGAGTTCAATCCCCAGTACCGCAAAAAAAAAAAAAAAAAAAGTAAAAAAGGGGCTAGAGGTGTAGTTTGGAGGCAGAATGCCCCGGGGTTCAATTCCCTGTGTGTGTGTGTGTGTGTGTGTGTGTGTGTGTGTGTGTGTGTGTGTGATCAGAGAAGAGATAAGAAGATAGTGGTGGAAGAGCAGATGAAGCCAGAATTGGGAGAAGTGCAAGGGTGAACAGACACTGGAAAATATGGAAAGAGAGAAGAGTTAGGATGAGAAGAAACAAGAAGGAACAGTTACAATGGATTAAAGAGTGAGTGACAGCTCTAGAGAAGGAGCAAAGGAAGCTCCACAGGTGGATAACAGATACTCCTGAAGAGACCAGTGAAAACAATGGGACACACCTAAAATAGAATTCATCAGAACATTCCTGAAATAAAGATGAGTTGACTCTACACACTGAAAAGGCACAATGAAAACCAGGGAAACAGACCCAGGATGGTCAATACTAAGATCCATCCTAATGAAATTACTGGATTTTCAAAATAAGAAAATATCAATATGGTAGTAGAAAATATGCAAGTAACTTGTGAGAGAGAAAAGGAAAAAGGCTGTCCTCAGATTTCAGTATGGAGTAGTCACAGCCACACAAGGGAATACTATTGACAAGTTATTTAAGAAAAAAATGTGGAACCAAGGATTCTGTATCTAGCTGAACTCTCTTCAAAGAATAAATAACATAGAAAACTGGGTTTGGACATACAGTAATTTGGGGACTATGTTCCCAGGAGTCCTTCCAAAGGACCTACAGGTGATTGACCACAGCCAACTATGAAGGCGACTTGGGAAACACACTCCCTTCGAATGAACATAGGTGGAGATCAGGGTGACAGATAAGAATGCAAATGTTATGTGCTCTAACAGTGAAGAAGTGATAAAATTAATAACAACACAAAAATCAGAGGGAGGGAAGAAATAGATCAGATTTGCTAGCTGCTTTACCTAGAATAGTTGGGGCTCAATACAAAAGCAATAGAAGAAGGAAATAAAATAATATTTTATAGAATAAAGTAAACCATAAAATGATAAATATATTTACTATTATCATCTGGTTAAAAGGTAGGGGGGATTTTATCACTGCTTAAGTGATAACAATTCTAAATATCATAATAATATACACATACATGACCTCCCCCCCCACACAGAGAACACATAGTAGGAGAAAATACATAAAGGAAAACAAATAAAAACAACAGAGCTGATCTGACCAAACTTAACATTTTATATCAATAAATAAAAAGGAGTTCAAATTTACCTTTCAAAAGGATAAGACTGTATTTTTCAGACCAGGTCACAAAGAAAAGTATGATTGCATCCTAAGTACAAAGTATATAATAATGACAAAGTGATTGAAAAAGGTTGCTAGAGGTTTTGATTCTAAAATTCCACTTTGGAACTAAAACCTACAGATAGGTACATGTACATGTTTGCAGCATATCTACTACACTGAAATAGCAAAAGTCTGGAAACAATTCAAATATCTATGATTGAATCAATTACAGTTCATCCACCCAATGGAAAATGATAGCTATTTGTATGATGTGCAAGAGTCTTCAAGAGATGTTAAATTAAAACAGCAAAGTGCAGTGTATATTATGGGTGACTATCTGTGTTAAGGGTGGGGGCAAGAATCTGTCTTTGCGTTTGCTTCCAAATGATCAAGAACCTCTTCAAGGCCATATGAAATACTAATGATAATGACATCTGTTTGTGACAGGAGTTGGGTGGAAAATAAGAATAGGAGGGTGAATTTCTGTATTCCTTTGAGTGATTTTTGGTTGTGATGTGAATATACACTTCTTCAAGAAATTAAAGTATGTTTCCTTAACTGACTCCCTCACTGAACCACATGCTCTCACAAAGCAGGGATTGTGTGTCCCATTCACTTAGTTATCCTCTTGGCACTGAGCTCAAGACCAAAATAATGCAGGTGGCTGGTTGATGTTTATGGATGGATGGATGGATGGAAGGAAGGAAGGAAGGAAGGAAGGAAGGAAGGAAGGAAGGAAGGAAGGAAGGGTGGGGCAACAGGTCTATGACAGGAGGACTGCAAGAGACTTTTTAGATGTAACTCAAGACAGTTTGCGCCAACTTTTCAGTTCTTGTGCCACATGCTAACTCTTTTCTTTTTAACACAAAGAGGAAAAATAATCCCTAAATGCAGGATCTGTTAATCAATACAATTTGTGTGCCATTCTCCATTCTGCCCAGGGACATTGGGAAGACCTAAACTCAGCTCTCCCTCAGCCAGACACTCTAGGGGGTACCAAGATGATTAAGACACAGCCCTTGACTGGTGTTGGGTTTCCCTTCTTCCGAACTATAAAAGGAGAACACTTTCCCTCCATTGAGTTGATGGAATTTTAATGAGGGAGACATTCTGTTTTTCTCTCAGAATGTTCCTTCCTGGAGAATCAAGACTCAGTTCAAATATGTCTTCATCTGGGGAATCTCCTCTCAACACCCACCCAGGAAGATTCCTAGGGGTGTCCCCAGTGCCCCATTGGTACAGTTCTACCTTTCCATACTATATCACCACCTGTTGTCCTTTCTGGATTCTGAGATCAAGGCAGCAAGGATGCTGATATAGTCACATCTGTAACCACCCCTGGTACCTGGCAGAGTGTTTGAGGGCGATGATAGATTTTCAGAAGGTACAAGGACAGAAGTGAATTTTTTGAGCCAAATCCAAACACTGTACCCTAAGCAAAGAATCCAATCCAAAGTGGGCCACTGAACTGAATAAGACACTTCTCAAAAGGAGAAATACAAATAGCCAACAAATACACACACACACACACACACACTCTCTCTCTCACACACATAAAAGTTCAACATCATTGGCAATTAGAGAAATGAAATCAAAACTATACTGAAATTCAATCTAACTCCCATTAGGATGGCAAGCATCAAGAATACAAACAAGCTGGGTGTGGTGGTGTACACTTGTAACCCCAGTATTTTGGAGGCTGAGAAAGGAGGATTGCAGGTTCAAAGTCAGCTTCAGCAACTTATTGAGGCTCTTGGTAAACTAGAAAGACCCTGATTCCAAGTAAAAAATAACATAGGGCTGAGTTCAACCTCCAGGACAAAAAAAAAAGTATGTGGAAATAAGTATAATCACTAAGGAGATCAGTATGGATGTTCCTTAAAGGACTAAGAATAAAACCACAATATGACCCAGCTATGCCACTCCAAAAGAATTAAAGTTAGAATACTATAGTGATACATGCATATCCATGTTTATAGCATCACAATTCATAATAGCCAAATTATGGAACCAATCTGGATGTCCATGAACAGATGGGTGGATAAAGAAAATGTGGTATATACACACACAATGGAATTTCCCATTCCCTCAGCCATAAAGAACAAAATGGTGTGATCTGTAGGAAAATAGATGGAACTAGAAACGATGCCAAGTGAGATCAGCCAACCTCAGAAAGTCAAGGGTCATATATTTTCTCCTATGTGGAAGCTAGAGAGAAATAGGAAACGAAAAGGGCTTTAGTTAAATGAGGAGAGAGACCAGAAGAATAGTGGAAGGGAATTGGGGGAAGAAAATGAGGAGAGGAAAAAGGAGGAGCAAGGAAGGAAACCGTTCAAATATGTTATTTTCATATTTGAAGGTATCACAACCAATCTCACTAACACGTATGGAGAGGGAGGAAGGGGGAGTGGGGTGGGATCTGGAGGGAAATAGCCCAAGTATAAAAAAGCAATACGTTTTAAATAAAAAAAAAAAAACTCTATTGTACCCATTACCATAAAACCACCAGTAATATACTTGGAGAATGGTCAAACAACAAAGTAGCCAGTATACACCTTGGAGGATGAGGCCAAAGCTGGCATTTGAACCTAGGATGAAGTGATTCAAATCTGTGCTCTTTACCGTGCTAAGCCATTGGCGAAAAGGATGCCTAATCCTCCAGCCATAGATATCACCACCTTGAATCCCCTGGCCTGAGGAAAGGAACTAGCAAGGCACCTGGCAAGGTCAGGGTTTCCTGTGCTGAAATCACTTCTATTGGATTGCACATTGGTGCTCAGACCTCAGCCCAGCCCGGCAGCAGCCTGGGGGGGGGGGGTGTCCCTTAGATCTCATTTTAATATTTCTTTGCATATTGTGATTGCATGATGCTAGAACTATTGCACACACCTGGCTTGTTTCAGCACTGGCTTCTCATTCCTGCCTGGATAGTTAGTACTACATAATTTAGTTTGTCTGTGTCTCTGCAAGTTTATTTGAAAACCATGGAATGCTGCTTATAGAAAATTAAGCTTCATTTTTTTTTTTAAGCATCCAGCCAGTAGCGTAGGAGGCAGGAGAGGAGATTTGGAGGTAACTGGCTTATGCATATGTAAACATGATGCATTTAGTGAATCATGTAGACTTCACACTTCAGAGCACTGAAGAAAACAAAGGTACCTTCCAAGGAAACTTTAGTGCAACAGTCATCCTGAAAGGAATACAGAATTATTGTTTGCAAGGATAACTGAACTCAGATACTAATAACTTGCTCTGCTCCACTGCTAGCTGTTGACTCCAAGAGCCCAGGTGGGTCAAGGGCAGCTCAGCTTGTCTTGATCAGCAGCACTAACACCAGGAATAATAATACTCCCCAAGAGCTGCCACATGTGAAACACTGCCCAGAACCATGCTTTGCCTTCATTTCCCCCCAGTCAATCCTAGTGATAACCCTCTAGAGTTTATATTATTATATATATCTTACTGATGTGGATGCTGAATCTGAGAGAAGTGACTTTTTTTTTTTTTTTCCTGGCTGTTGTTGACCGGACGCTTATTCTGTAACAGGCATTATACACCACATACACACACAGCCCCAGTGAATCATCACACCAACTCTCTATGAGTAGAGACTTAGGCTGACAAAATGTTACAAGGCATGTCTAAGTCAAGGAGCTCATAAGTGGCAGGGTTGGGTGTCACATTCAAGGCTGAGTCACAACCATGTCTGTCCTACTACATCCTGCATTCTCATTGCCAGAAAATAAGGGAGAGCCAAGAAGAAGCCCTCTGGGCACAAAGAGGTCACATGGTCTCTGGTACTCAATGCTTCCCCTTCCTCCTCTCTTCCATCCTACCAAACATGCACTAATTCTTACAACAATGCAATAGGGCAGGCACTATGAGCTTTCCTAGTTTATAACTGTGGAGACTGTCTTGGATCTGTTATATAACTTATGGAAACCCAGCAAAACATTAAGTAGTAGGACCAGGGTTTGCACTAAGACTGTCTGACTCTAGGCCCTGTACTTTCAGGCAGGAAGTCATACAATTGTTAATCTAATAGAGACCATTGCTGATGGGTCAAGAGCTAGTTCTAATCAGGATTCTGTCTCAGGATAAAAATATGAGTAGACTTTACATAAAACTTAAGTAAGCACAGATGAATGCAAAGATTCAGTTGTTCTCATAAACAACTACAATGCTTTTAACACGAAGAAAGAGAAACTTACTCCAAAAACAAATATCTAGTACTGGCGATTAAGTTATGGTTTAGAAACAAGCGGACCCAAACTTCTTGCGGAACTAAGAAGCTGTTGAAAAGTATCATAAAAAAGTACAGTATGATGGAAAATGTTTGTTATATATTAAGTGAACAAGGCAGCAGATCACAAAAGTTTCTCTGGTTTGATCTCAGTTTGTCACATGAAATAGGCATTGTGGATGCATTTGAGAGTCAATGACAGTGACTAGCAGAGAGAAAGAGGAAGGAATATGATGACACAGTGGCTCTACTCTGTGGGAGGAACATGGTACTGCATTTTCTTCTTTGGCTTAATTTTCTACAGTTAACATTGTATCCATCATTTTGTGATTGCTGAAAGTTGCTTTAGGCCTAACAACTTGTGAGGGTAAGAAGAGAACACCCCAGTGTGTCCAGGAAAGATTACTGAAGACCAGAACAACATTTCATAGAGTCTGGTGTATATGTGGATATTTTCAGAAACATGTTTCATGGTGAAATTCATTTGGCAAATTTTATTTCCCTTTTGGGGGCTTATACTGAAGTTCTATTAGAGAAAACGTATTTAAATTTGTTTAACTTGGAAGTTTCTTAACTTATATAACCACAGACCATGTTTCTGCATAGGACATGATTAACATCTTGCAGATCTGAGGGGCCCATTTTGGGAAATGTGTGCCTAGGAAACATTATTCACCTAATATATGCATAGAGTCCAAATGCCAACCTCTTCTTCTAGGAATTTCCTTTCTCTAATACCTGTGGAGATAAATGAGCTCCTCCTCTCTGAATCCCCTGTAAAAACTTTCAGAAGTCAAAGAAGTAATATTTGTACTCCTTCTAGATGTGGAATAGCTGGATCTGTAGTTAAAACAATGTGAAGCAGGAGACCCTTTCTTTCTTTTTCCAGTTCTGCTGCTGTGAACATTGCTGAGAATATTATCACCAAGAGCTACACTTTTCTTGAGAGTATGCTTGTCATCAAGCCTGCATATTATTTATAGGAGATCAGCAAGTGGCTGGAACAGGTATGATCTGACACCATGAACAGGCTCAGCAGATCAGTAGTGATGGCTCTGATTATATGGGCTCTTCAATGACTTTTTTTCTTTGGTCCAATCGTTCCAAGTAGAGGTGTGACCAAAGACAGTCAGGCTCACAAATACATCCTTGCTAGTCTATAATGGGGGTCTTGGTGCATCATGATTTAGGGACTTATTAGAAATATAACCTCAGGTCTACCTGACCAGCTAGTCCAGTCTGCTATACCCACGTTGTAAGTTGAGTGTCTGAGAGATAGAGAAAGGAGACACTTTGAAGCCTCTAAGTTCCATCTAAAAAAAGGACTTTCTGTGTCAATATACCTGAGTTTATCATCCATAAATCATCCATAATGGAATATGTACATAGCTAAAACCCATTAATCCAATTTTCTATCTCAAGGGATATTAGAATTCTGGCAAGAAAAGATTTCCAAGGAGGTCAGAATGCATAATCTTTTATTTAGTTTGTTTTGCTTTTTTAATCCTGTGTAATGATGTGAAAAACCCCCAATGACTCTGACAGTTACATCATCATGTACACAGCAAGGGTCTTGCTGAGACACTTGGCAGGGTGAGCAGACAGAAGGCCAAATTCATCTAGGGGTGATGCCTCCAAGATGGACAGATTTCCTCCTGTGAAATTAGGCTGGAACTAATTCAAAAACCTCTTTGGGTAAAAGTGAATTCTGAAAGCCACATTTTTCTCCTTTCACCAAGAGGTGGCTTAAGTATCTGTGGAAAAGAATTTGTAGCATGGTTATCACATTTGTCTTGGGAAAGAAAAATCAGTCTGCTTTTTAAAGAGCAGAGAATCAGACACTCATGTGGGTAATATTCACTTTCACATTCAGGCACATTTTTCCACAAGCCTTCTCTTCCAAACAGAAGGTCAAGGAATCTGAAGACAGGCCGGGAAGCATAGTCAGAGCCCAGAAAGCGCCTGCCACTGATGTTGTCACCCCTTGCCAGGTCTCGGCATGGAAGAAGGGTAAGGACTGTTAGTTGTGTACACACGTAGATATAATAGACTATAGAGGGGAATTCCTACCCCACCATTCTGCATCAAATCTTCATGAGGTACCGGGTTTGTTCAGAGCCATAGGTGTCATCTGCCCCGATGGAGGCATAGGGCGGAAGAGGCCAGGATGGAACTATTTTCAGACCACCCAGGTCAGGGCACCATCTCAGAAGGCCCTGGCATTTAAGCATCTGACACTACACCTAATGACAGATGGCTTTGAAGGGAATGCAGCCAGTACTGAGCTCTGTGGAGAAAGAGAACATGTCCTATATTTTAGTCACCTCATTCAGTCTGAAGGATACTTTTATTGAAATGACAAGCTAGGTGGGTCAGCTTCACTGCTGAAAAGGGAGCAGGCCTTGGGCAGAGAGGGTTGGGGAATCAGGACGCATATGCCTCTATAGAACAAGACCACTTTTCATTGCAAAACCAGATTACCAACACAGCCTTGTGCATTCCCATGAAAATGTTTGTAAATGTAACCATTGCTTGCAATCTGCTTGTGAACTCTGATGTGTCACTCACCCACACACTGACAAAAATAATGTCCTCACATCTCGCCCTGCCATGCAGATTGGTAAAGGTCACACAACACCCCAAGCATGAGCACAGCATGTTGCAGGTGCTTAAAAGTCAGGTATTCTAAGAACACTATCTTCCATCCTCCCTACTTAGGACTCTTTGCAAATGAAGAGCTGAATAGACAGTATATTCAAAAGTTCAAATTCAAATAGTAGTCCCCAAATAAGCAGACCTAGAAACCCAGGTTCATATCAAAAGCAGAACCCAGAGTATAAGGACCTGGAAAAATCAGATAGGTCAGCTTGTCACCAACTACTGTCAACCAGCTGCATGTGACACAAAAGAGCTACCTACCTCTTATGTGGTTTTGACCACAGGGCCTGATATATTTTCTAAACTTCTGTAAGGAAACCAAGCAACCCACACTATGATGAAGAGCTGGATCAAGGATAGACTGCTTAGGTACCACATGAGGCTTCCCAGGACTGAAACTGTTGCTGCATTTTAAGAAAAGGAAATAATCAGAAACCTCAGCGATAAGGCCTGTGTTTACAGCAGCCTGAGGTGCCCTGAGGGAGTCCTGGAAGGGGAACCTGGGAGGAATAAAGACAGGGAAACCAAGAATGAGGGGGACTTAGCTTTGAGAATAGGAGCTGAACCAATCTTGGATGCTCCCTCACATCTGGGTGCTGGAGGGCCAGGGCTCCTCCCACTGTCAGTGGAGAATCCTCTGGACCCCATCATACTCTGCAGTCTTCCTCCTTGTTCTACTACCCACTAGAATAAAGAAGGCCTAGCCAAGGGGAGCCTCACAGCCCCAGTACCCTTCATGAGGGGCCTCGGTGGGGGCTCTCAGGGCTCCTGCTCTTCCCTGAAGGAGGGCCTTGGCCACCCCAGGGCAGGAGGGAAATAGCCTGGTCCGGAGGCAGACAGGGGTTTACCTGCGCTGGAGTCATCTCCCTTTCTGTCTACAGGATGTGGGCAGTTCTGGATGCATTATAGCTCTGTCTCTTTAATGGCTGTCCCTTGACATAGCAGGAACTTAATATACACTTGCTCCTGGTGACCAATTAACAGAATCTGAGACTGTCATTCTCACCTCTGTTCTGAGTCAGATTCCAAGGGAAAAGTTTAAATGATTTAAAAAGTCACAAAAGACAACTCTAGGATGAAATGTTTGAGTTATATGGATTCCCAACACCTACCTAATTTAAAAAATATAACATTGCAAGATTCTTTAGACAGAACCTTGAAACAGAAGATTATGCCTCTGTAAAAGTGTTAACTTAATGAATGTCTTAAGGAACATAATGGAAGTATTCAGCCCATGGCACCATTACATTTGTCATTTTAGAAGAAAACAATTGTAAAAAGTTAAAGCCTTACCTCACAATGCACATTAATGTAAGTTTTACAGGGATTAAAGACTTATGGTAAAAACAATTAGCAGTACCAATTATTAGAAGATGAATAAAGAGAGACTCTGTATATATCAAAGCCACAAAAGAAGTTTCAAAGAAAAATATTAATAAAATTAAGCATAAAATAAAAGGCTTATGTTCACTAAAAGGCTTGCTATCTCCCACACTGGAAGAAAGACCCATGGGCAGCCTGCAATGGTTCCATCAAGTTGCCATCAAAACAAGTTGAGCCTGAAACTTCTCCAAACTACAATACAATCTAAAGGTCATGAAGGCCTACAAGGAAACTTCTAGCTTTCACTGCCCTGTATCAACTTACAGAACTTCTCAGCAGAGCCTATTTTGCTCCTGAGAGGACATGTGGTTAAGTCTGGAGATGCTTTCGGCCATCAGTCAGAATTGGAAGAATACTACTGATATCTAACAGACACAGGGATACTGCTAAACATCCTACACAGAGCAGGATAGCACCACCAACAAAAAAAATCCCATCCCCAATATCAGTTGTTGCCCAGGATGATAAAACCCAGTCTACAAGAGAAAAGGGGGTTTCTAATGGGCATTCATGACCAACTGAGTGATGATCACTCAGGGGATAAGGAGAAAGAACAGGACAAAGGTCCAGATGTCAGGACTGCTGGTGTAAAGTGGAACAAGCACTGCGCTAATTCCTACCAGTTAATGAATCTGTATCCTACATACACGTGTAGTTTATTGTAGCTTTCCTTTCCTCTAGTTTTCTACCTCCTCCAAATATGTGACATAGAGCTAGTGAGTAATCATAGAAAGGGATTTTTTAAAAAATATACTTTTATTGGTGCGCTGTAGTCTCCCACATAATGTAGTTCAGAGTGACAGGGACATACAGGAACACAGCAGAAAGGGATATGTTAACTGTAGAATATACAGACACAGAGGTATCAACAGAGGAGTGACTAATGTGGCAAATCATCCCCACTGCCATTGGTTAAAAACCCTGAAGGAGTGCTTTGCCTCTTCTCCTCATGTTTTACTGAAACTTGTTTTAGAGGAACATGTTATTCACTTTTTCTCTCTTTATCCTAAAAAATGTATGTAAAAATATTTTGAATATATATTTTACCCTTCTTATGATTATTCCTATTCTTCATTACAAAATATACATATCTGAATCAGTTTTTAAATGAAAAAAATAAAAACAACCAGGTTATTATAAATAATATTAAAAAATAGGATGGAAAACAGTTTTTAAAAGGCAGGGTTAATATTCTTAATATATAAAGAGCTCTTTCAAATCAATAGGAAAACCATTAAGAATGTAATTGAAAAATTGACAATGGGTATGAGCAAATGCTCTAAAGCAAGAAATATTAATATCCAATAAACATAGACATAAAAAGTATTTGACTTCAATAGTAATTAAAATAATGTAAATGGAAATAATAATGAAATACTTCAGTATACTTATGAAATTGGCAGACAATAAAAATATAACTGCTATTCATATACTGCTGGGGTTGTATCACGAGCTCTAGTAGACACTGCTCCTTAGTCCCACCACAGAAGGTTGCTACTTCAGGCAGCTCCCTGAAAATTATTCTGTGGTTCCTGCCATGGAAGGTCACTGCTCAAGGCAGCTTCCTGACAATAGTCTTCTTGCAGGAAAATAACAGAGTAAGGCATAAGAATTATATTTAATAATTGGGGGGTTGAGGAAGAGATAGATGACAATTCTCCTGGCCTCCTGCATCCAGTGCCTTTCTTTTATTGAGGGTTTAAACAAAACAAACTGCAAGGTGGTCACGAGTTAAGTTTAAGATTACAAGTTAAGTATTAGGTAAGGACAATCACCAGCCAGGTTTAGAGAATGGCAATCACAAGTTAAGTTTAGGGGGCAGTGAGGGAAACATTTCAGGGAGAAAAGGAAATGTGGTCCCATCAGATCCAAGGAAGTTTGTCTGCTTGCAGACAATTTCCACTTAGCAGGTACTATGTACATAGCTGAGCTAGTCTAAAATGGTGCCCTCATTACATGGGCTAAGATGGCTCCCAACAGGGTTGGATCCAACCTTCTTGAAAATTTTTTGATCATAAGTCATTTATAAGAGAAATAGCTGGTTTCAGTTATAAACACCATACTTACTTGTACATAAAGTTCATAAAATATAAAAAAATTATAAAAATGAAAATTAAAACACTTGTCATTTCAACACCTGAATATTTTAACTTTTTGCTATATCTTTCCCAGAATTTTTCAGGATGTTTGTGTCATAATGTATATTATATTGTACATAGAGTTTGGCACCTTGTTCTTTATCCCTTAACATTCTATCATGAACATGTTTCCTCACCTTTGCTTTCTCTTTGAAAACATGATAATGCCTATATGAAGTCATATGATTGTATTTGTAACCAACCACTTCATTATTGGACCCATAGCTTTTTCAGTGTATTTTTCTTTTTTCCCTAACATAAACAATATCATGAAGATCATAATTATGCCCCAATATTTTCTGCATCTTCAATGACTGCTATTTTCCTAGTTAATACTTAGAATGACAGGAAAATAAAGATATTTGTGGGACAAAAACAGATACTGTCACCAACAGACTCTCACTGTAGAAATTTCCAAAGGATATCTTCAGACAGAAGGAAAGTGACCACAAATAAAACTTCTGAAATACAAAAAGGGATGGGAGAAAGAAAATATAAATTCATAGTTAAAATGAAAAAAAAAGTATATCAAACAATGATAACATCTTAGAAGTTAAAAAAAAAAAAAGCCCGTATCATGACCACCACATAAAGCAGTCTTAAAGTGTCCTACCACTAAAGTTTGGTAGGCAATGTGTGCATGCCAAAATTTCTAAATTACTATTAGAATAGTAACAGAATAACTTCAATATTGATAGGAAAAAATAGAAAACATAATCCAAAATAAGAAAAGGGGAGATAAAAAGAATCATGAAAAAGGCAAAACAGAAAACATTAATAACAAAGTAGAATGGCCATAAATAAATGTGTATTGAATGCTTTTGTTAAGAAAACATTATAACAGATTGAAAAACAAAACCTAGATATTTGCTAATGATCTAGAGAAAAGATAAATGTGGAATGCAAAAGGAGGAAAAATCATACATTAGGTATATATTGTTCAAGCTGCGATGGCTATATGATCAGAATATCAGAATTCTCATTTATCAAAATTTAAAGCAAGATTATTGAAAATAGTACAAACACAATGATAAGAAGTTCACATCACCAGGAAGCAGTCTTCCTCAAAATGTATGTATGTACTAAGACAAAAGTTGATCTACTTAGATTTCAAGGGAAACATTATAAATCCTTTAGAAGAAAATATAGAGAAGATCAAAGATGGTGACATAGAGGGATACAACATGTTTCAGTCACTCTGAGACACAAAACTCAACCACCAGGAAGATTGCTTCTTGAAAAGGGGAGAGAAGCAGTGAAAAACTGAACAAAACAACGAAAATGGAAATGTGGCAGAATTGCAGCCAGAAGAGAGAGCAGAGGATTGGAAAGAGCTTCACGCATCTCACTTGGCGGCGGTGCCATCTTGGCTAGGCCGTGCTGGGGCTGGTAGCTCTCTGCATCACAGCTCCTTAAGACCAATTTCAACAACAAAGCAGCAGATTAGCGTAAAGCCAACAACTACAGCCCACCACCAAAAGCAGTCAGCATTTCTCTCTATCCAAGACCCGGCTACCCCGATGACCCAGCCAGATCCTGCAGCTGCAGCTGAACCCATTCTTCTGGCAGGGACCCAGATTGGCGCACATCAAGTCCAGTGGGAGACCACCCCACGCAGCCATGGAACTTGTGTAGCAAGGAATAGATTTATGGGGAGTCTGAGACTTTGCAAATTGCTTCTGCGGAGGTGGGGGTGGGGGCTACTGTTGAACACACCAGAAACATGAATTAATAAAGAGCCCTTAGAGACATTCAGGAAGGAGGAACCTATACTTAGTAATTCACCAAGCCATAGTAGGGTCTCCAAGGATCACCACAGGACACCCAGCCATGGTGTCTGCAAGGGGAAACAACTCAGCCTACTGTGTTGCAGGCTTGGAAAACAATGAACTTGTGCCTGTCCATGTTTGGGCGCTATAAGCACCAATGCCAGAGGCCAACAAGGGCTCATGTGATTGCAGCCATCCAGAGCAGCAGAGCAGCAGTGGTGTCCCTGGGGCTAAAAAACTGAGCCACCCAAGCTCCAGGCTTAGAACTGCACAATCTTTCCCTGCCAGAGCTTGGGTCTTAGGCAGAGAGCTGTGGTGGCAGTGCCATCTTGGCCAGGCTGCACCTGGAGGATAGGAGGCTAGGGGCCCGACAAGGTTTCACTTGATCACAGGTACAAGATGGGAACTCTGTCCACCAACAGAGTTTGTGCTTGGCGTGCATGCTTGCATGGTAGTGTCTGACAGTACTTCATCTGATCATAACAAGCAGATCAAGGGGGGTGTCCCAGGGACACCAAAGCTCAGAAAGCCAAACCACAAGTTTGGAACATAGCAATTACTGACTTTGCTGAGCCTAAGCTCACTGGCCACAGAGACCAGAGGTCAGT
The DNA here is from genome assembly GCA_004027655.1 of Graphiurus murinus. Classification (NCBI taxonomy): domain Eukaryota; kingdom Metazoa; phylum Chordata; class Mammalia; order Rodentia; family Gliridae; genus Graphiurus; species Graphiurus murinus. The sequence goes on along the minus strand of PVLC010013111.1, from coordinate 4,012 downwards.
TTTCTGCAGCATCACAGGCTTACAATAGTAGAGCAGTGGTGGGGCCTGTGGGGGCACTAAATCCCAAATAGCAGGCTGTAGGCTCTGAACAGAACATCATAGTCTCTGGCCATGGGGAGTTTGGGCCTGGAGAGCATGGTGGCCTGGAGTCAATCAGTGACTCCTGTTTTCCTGCACTAAGAACTATATCCAGTTGAAAAGGCTCTGGGGGACAAATTCAAAAGTTTGATTATATGTGTCAGATTGGCAGAGGCAAATATATATCCCCAGCATAGACGTTATTATGAACGGATAACAAATAGACACAGGACTCACACATAAAGAGGAAGAAGATACCAAGACAATAGAAATACAAACCTGAGAGCTCTGAAAATATGAGAATGAAGAATAGTAAGGAAACAAACTCTGACAACTCAACAAGGGAAATCACCAATACTGATCTTCAGGAAATGAAGAAGGAGAATTACAAATTTTGATCTTCAATATGGTGGAAGACCTCAAAGAAAGTATACAGGAAACGGAGGAAATTGAGGCTCTAAGCAAGAACCAAAAAGAGGCTTTGAGCGAAATGAAAGAGTCAATAAATGAATTAAAGACTACAATAAAAACCAACTCTGGCAAGTTAGACCACATAGAGAATAGGGTATCACTCTTGGAAGACAATTCATTCAAAACAGAAAAGATAGTCAATAACATACAGAAGACATTGCAACAACACAACCTAAACATTCAAGAAATATAGGACAATATAAAACACCCTAGCTTGTGGATAAAAGGCACTGAAGATGTAGAAGCACCAAGGGTATCAGAAACCTCTTTAGAGAAATAATTTCAGAGAACTTTCCAAACATAGCAAAACTTGGACATCCATGTACAGGAGACATTCAGAACAATATTAAGATTGGATCAAAGAAGGACCTCCACATGCCACATTATAATCAAAATGACTAACACAGCAGCCAAGGAAAGAATCGTAAAAGTAGCAAGAACAAAAGAATGGGTGACATTCAGGAACAAAACAATAAAAATCACTCCAGACTTCTCAACCCAAGTCATGAATGCCAGGAGGGACTGGTATGATGCACTCCAGACCCTGGAAGAAAACAACTTCCAACCAAGACTGCTATATCCAGTAAAGATATCATTCAAAATTGATGAAGAAATAAAAACTTTCCAAGATAAGCAGTAACTTAAAGAATTCATGACTACCAATAGCACTAGAGAAAATACTTAAAGAAATGAAACACAAAGCAGAAAAAAGAAGCAAATTCCAGAGAAAAGGCGAACTCGACCAGGTGGGCAACTAAGCAAAGGAGAAATAACACTATATCCAACAGAAAATAGAACTCAAGATTATAGGAAACAAAAATCGTGTCTTAATAATAACACTGTCAAAGGTCATAACCCTCGAATTAAAAGGCATTTACAGGCAATGTGGATTAAAAAACTTAATCCAACTCTATGCCGCTTTCAAGAAACTCAGCTTATAGCCAAAGATATCAATATGCGAAATGTTAAAGGATGGACAAAGATAGACCATACTAATGGAGACCCAAAACAAGCAGGGGTAGTGACACTCATATCCAACCAAACAGACTTTAAAGCACATCAGAAGAGACAAAAATGGATCACTTCTTATTAATAAAAGGAACAATCCAACAAAAAGATATAATAATAGTAAACATTTATGCCCCAAATGTGGATACACCCACTTTTGTAAAACAAACTCTTCAGAACATCAGGTCTCAAAGAGACTCAAATACAATAATATTCGAAGACTTTAACATACTCCTCATGCCACAGGATGAACTTTCCAGACAAAAGATGAGTAAAAACTCCTCAGACCTATAGAACACTATAAACCAAATGAAACTAACAGACATATACAGAATATTTCAACCAGCAACAGGTGAATACACATTCTTCTCAGCTGCCCAAAGAACATTCTCCAAAAGAGACCACATCCTGGGCCACAAAACAAGCACCAGCAAATTTAAAAAGTGTAATATAATTCCTTGTATCTTCTCAGATCAAAGGAATGAAAGTAGAAAGCAGCAATAGAAAGACCAAACAAAATTACATAGATACATGGAGACTGAATTGTATACTCTTGAATGAGGATTGGATGAGAAAAGAAATGAGAGAAATTTTTTAAAAATCCTAGAATTAAACAAAAATAGAGACACGACATACCAAAATCTATGGACATTTTGAAGGCAGTGTTAAGACGAAAATTTATAGTTGCTGAGTGCCCACATAAGAAAAACAGAATGTCACCAAATAAATAAACAACCTAATGACACACCTCAAGGACCTAGAAAAACAGGAACAGTCTAATTCCAAAGCCAGTAGAAGGCAGGAGATAATTAAAATCAGAGCAGTAACCAATGAAATAGAGAATTAAAAAAAAGATACAAAGGATCAACAAAAAAGCTGGTTCTTTGAAAAGATAAAGAAGATTGACAAACCCCTAGCCAACCTAACCAAAAGAAAGAGAGAATCAACTGAAATTATTAAAATCAGAAATGAAAAAAATACATCACCAAAGACAGTGGAGAAATTCAGAGGATCATCAGAAACTATTTTGAAAATTTATATTCCAATAAACTGAAAAACATGGAAGAAATTGGCAGATATCTAGACACAAACAACCTACCTAAATTGAAACAAGAAGATACAGAAAACCTAACTGACCAAGGGCAAGAAAGAGAATCAGCAATAAAAAGCCTGCCATCAAAGAAAAGCCCAGGTCCAGATGGATTCCCCGCTGAATTCTACAAAATCTTTACAGAAAAACTAAATCCTATACTTCACAAGTTATTTCATGAAATCAGAAGAGATAGAATTCTTCCAAACTCCTTCTATAAGGCCAGTATCACACTAATACCAAAACCAAATAAAGATACCTCAAGAAAAGAAAATTACAGACCAATATAAAAAATTATACACCATGACCAAGAAAATTATACACCATGAAAAGTTGGTTTCATCCCAGGAAAGCAAGGCTCGTTAAACATACACAAATCAATACATGTTATTCACCAAAATAAATAGAACTAAAAGCAAAAATCACATGATCATCTCAGTAGACACTGTAAAAGCATTTGACAAAATCCAACACCCATTCATTCTAAAAACACTGCAGAAATTGGAATAGAAGGAACGTACCTCAACATATTAAGGCAATATATAATAAACCCAAAGTCAACATCATATTGAATGGGGAAAACTGTGGGAATTCCCTTTAAAATCAGGAACAAGACAAAGATGCCCACTATCACCATTCCTTTTCAATATAGATCTCAAGACTCTTGCCAGAGCAATAAGACAAGAGAAGGACATAAAGGGAATTTAAATAGGAAAAGAAGAATTAAAGTTATCTTTATTTGTAGATGACATGGTCTTATATCTAGATGACCCCAAATCTCATCTAAAAGACTATTAAAGCTGATTAACAAATTCACCAAAGTAGCGAGATATAAAATCAACCTAAAACAATTAGTAGCTTTTCTATATGCTAACCATAAATCCACTGAGAAAGAAATCCAGAAAAAAAATAATTCCATTCACAATAACCTCAAAACCAATAAAATGCCTAGGGATAAATCTAATTAAGGGGGTAAAAGACCTCTATAATGAAAATTATAAAATACTAAAGAAAGAAATTAAAGATCTCAGAAGATGGAAAGATCTCCCTTTCTCTTGGATAGGCAGAATACATGTTATCAAAATGGCCATTCTACCAAAAGTGATCTACAGAGTCAATGCAATTGCTATCAAAATACCAATGTCATTCTTCACAGACCTAGAAAAATCAGTCATAAATTTTATATGGAGAAATGAAAGACCCAGAATAGCCAAAGCAATGCTCAGCAATAAGAACCATGCAGGAGGCATTACAATCCCTGATTTCAAATTATACTACAGAGCTGTAGTAGTAAAAACGACATGCTATTGGTACAAAAACAGACACATAGACCAACAGAATAGAAGATACAGAAACACAATCACA
>PVLC010013110.1:0-42516 GCA_004027655.1 Graphiurus murinus | reverse complement strand
GGGATTGAACTCAGGGGCATTCTACCTCCAAGCTATACCCCCAGCCCTATTTTTTATTCTTTATTTTGAAACCGAGTCTCACTCAGTTGCGGAGTGCCTCACTAGGTAGCTGAGGCTGGCTTCGAACCCGGATCCTCTGGTCTCAGCCTCCCGAATGCTGGGATTACAAGCGTGCGACACCACGCCCGGCTAGGACATGTTTTTTTCTCATATGCACAAGCTAGGAGTAACTGGGATACCAGAGGGACTCCAGATAATGGAGGAGAAACCTCAGTGGAGACAGGGAGGTGGTCTAAGGGAAGGGGAGGGGGAAGACTGAGGTTCATTATTGGAAATACTAACATTGACTGTGTGTACACGTGAAAATTCCAATGTCAATCTCAGTACTCTGTATGGGAAGGGAGAGATGAGGAGGTGGGGGGGCACCAAGTGCTGTGTGCATGTATGTCATTGTCAGCATGATTTACATTATGATGTGAGACTATAATGCACCAATAAAAGCACATTAAAAAATAAAAGTAAGTTTTTAAATTTACCTTTCCAAAATGAAAACGTCAACTATATTTGGAAGGAGAGTAACTGCAGATTGTATTCAGAGGTGATCTATCTCTGTGCAATACCGCCAGCCTTTTTATTTTGATACAGGGTCTTGTTAAATTGCTGAGGCTAGCCTCGAACCTGCAATCCTCCTGTCTCAGCTTCCCAAGTACTGAGATTATTGGGTGGCACTCTCACACCCAGCTACAACATCCACTTTTTCATAGTCTAGAATAAAAAATATTTTCTTTGTCCTTGTGTTAAAATGTAGATTGTAGGCAACTGAATATGAGCATCTTTCTCTTCTACAAACTGAAACTTCCCTGAAGGAAACAATATCTTACATAATTTTCTTCTCTCTCACCTCAGAACTATGGAATGTTAGAAAATGTTCTAAAACCTGTTTTCAATTACAAGAGGAAGTGTGGTTTAGAAAGGATGACAACAGGTGTGTATGAGTTTGGGTAAGGCAAGAACCAAGAGGTAGTTACTAGCTAGATAATACTTATTACAAGTTTGTATGAAATAACTAGGCTGGCAACCAGGGATGTCTTGGCCATTCAGTTGTGTGAGTTAGTGTTTCCAGGGGAAGTAACTGAGCTCACAGGGGAGAAATAAAAATGAACCAGTCTCTGCTATTGGTCAGATTTCCCTTCAAAGACTTAAGGTTCTGATAACATTACCATACGAATTGTAAATCCTGCCAAAATGCACATGCAGTCTTCACAGTACAACAAAATATAAAGGAATTGTAAAAAAAAAAAAAAAAAAGAAAGAAATTCCAATGAAAATTTTATGTAAAGAAATTGGTTTGCTCGATGTTTCAGTGCTGCTTTTGGGCATAAAGTAGACGTCCACTAAATTTGCCTCAATGAAAATAACAGAACTGGGCCTGACCAGGGCCACTGCCAATCATTTTTTCTTGGGGGGTAATAAAAAGGATCAGAATATCTTATCCATTTGAAGCAATTGCCTGGTTATGTTCACAAAGAATAGTGTTGAGTTACAGGCAGCTTCTACAGTGTTTACTGTGGTTTCTGTGTGTGGGTCCAGATTAAACTTTTTTTTTTAAATAAGAAAACTCACCTTACTAGCAAATGGCTGAAGTACTGTAGGTGTTACCTAAATGCTGTTGGGCATTATCTTGGAAAGAATGATGATTATTATATACTACTATTTCCATGACTCGTCTCTCTGTTTGCATCCCTGAACTTCTAACATTTCTTTTTAAAAAGGATCAAAAGTATTTTAGCCTGGGAGAGTAAAGGCAGTCACTTCTATTTTTCACAAGGACTAAGACAGGGATTTATAAATCTAGTCCTTGCACTTGTAAGCTGGGCATCAATTTCTTTTCCTATGATTCTCCTAGAAATCCGCAAGAGCTTTTCAGGTCAGTGCAGCCTGATGTTTAATCAAGGCAATCTCTTACTTTGCCAGAATCAGAGCTCCAGAGAAGGTAAACTGACTGGAAATAATTTTAAAGAGAAGAGTTTTATAATCTCTATCTGTTTAGGAATCTGTACATGAGCCCAGAACTTCATCTGTTACATAATGAACTCTGACTATAAAATTTGTCTGAAAGAGTTTTAATGTTAGTTTAATTAAATGACACACCTTGCAACCAAATCATTAGGATGTCTCAGGCTTTAATGACTTTCATAATTTGGTACCCGATTTTCAGGAGAGAGTTTTGTTAAAATAAAAACCTAGCATTTAAATATCTCACACTTCAGTATGTGGAATTTAAAAATTGTTCCCTTTGCTTCTTGGGTAACTGATACTTCAAATCTCTTTATAATACTCATAGAATTTGGGTAGTACTGACACATATTCAAGAAAGACTATTTGTTTGGCTAAAGGAAGGAGGTGAACAGTACGAAGTTCTGTGAAATACAGCGACACTACCTTACAAGTTAATAAACTCTGACACTTGGTATTTTTATTTATACTACTGGATAATAGTAGGATTTTCCTCCTGGGAAAGTTTAAGGATAATATGAAATAATATCCATAAGGAATGTGGAATGACACCTGCATATAGTAAGTGCTTAATTAACAATTATCACTATTTTAAAATAAAAAGCATGCTTAGAATTCAGTCCCATCTACTCTCTTAGGTCTATCAGCTAGAATTATGTAAGCCTCCATTGAATATTCATAAAATGGAAATGACTGAATATTTCCCCCTAAACCTTTGTTTTTAACACTTACCTCATCTATTCAAAGGTATCTCCAGATATGCCTTTGTCCTTATGCTTACCATTAATGGAATAAATACAGACTCTCATTACCTCCCACTGGGACTGCCAGACTCTTCTTCCAGTCTATACCCCAAAGTAATGCATGGATCATGTTACCTCCTTGCCTGGTGCTCCCCACCCAAGTCTTGATCTAGTACCCAAGGCTTTGCCTCTCCTTTACCAACCGACTCCTTGTTCTCTACAGAACCAAACTATAATTCCCTGAAGAGCAGCTTCATACCTTTCTACCTTTGCTGAGTGGGTCCTCTGCTCAGGAAAGTCTGAGAAACCCCTTGCCCTTGCAGACATCAGATGGATTCCACTCTAATGAGAGAGGCCATTTACATAAACCTTGATGAGAAAAAAATTAATTCTGTAACTTTTAACTAAAATTTAGCATTTCTTTAAATTCTTTGAATGCAGGCAATAAACTATTGGCAACAATAGAAATCGATATTCTATATCCCAATACCACTTACATTCATTATGGTATTAAAATTATGGTATTAGATCTATAACTAGATCTGTTATTTAATGGGCTAATGAAGTACATACATTATTATATAACAAGTTTATTTTAAAAAGTATTTTGGCAACTATATTTTAATATAATTGATTTCCTTTGTATTCCTATAAAATTTATCCTATGTAGTTTAAAGATTATGAAGAGGTTCAGTATAATATTAAGAACCCTCCTGTGTGAAGCTTTCTTTGGTGGCCTCAAGATAAGTGGATTATACCAGGACATTCTCTGATTCATGTCAGCGTTTTCTACAATGTTTTGTAATTATTTGCACCTTTCTCTCTTATAGCTGTGAGCTCTATGAAGAGTAGGCTTTTTACATTTTTTTTCAATATCTCTGACCTACTGCAACTCTCAAAAATGTATATTAAAAGAATAAACTAAGTTTATCAGTGTGTGGAAAACACTATTATGCTACCATCATGCAACAATCTGAGAGTCACTGAAGCATTATGTAAACACTGTGTAACAGTTCCCTGCCCAGAGATCTCAGGCCCAACCTGCTAGGTATGACAGCATGCCTACAGTAGCTATCAGGAATCATAGTGCAGCCTTGACTAGATGTAAACTTTGAAGAAAGAGGCTTGGAGGCCTCCTAAATTACCAACTCATACTGCCAAACTTCTCAATACATATTTCTAAGATCCAGGATGAAGATTATAATCAAAAAGTGCCTTCCACACAATACCTGACTTAAAACTATACTCCGAAGCCATAGTAATAAAATCAGCATGGTATTGGTACAAAAGGAGACACACAGACCAATGGAGCAGAATAGAAGACTCAGAAAAAAAATCTGTACACTTACAGCAAATTGATTTTTGACAAAGGGGCCAAAAACATACACTGGAAAAAAGATAGCCTCTTCAACAAATGATATGTGTAAAACTGGCTAACCATATACAGAAAAATGGAAATAAACCCCACTTTCTCACCTTGCGCAAAAGTCAATTCAAGATGGATCAAAGACCTGGAAATCAAAACAGAGACCTTGTAGCTACTTGAAGAAGGCATAGGTCCAACACTTCAACACATAATCAGAGTAAAAACTTTCTCAACAAGACCCCAAAGGTACAAGAAATTCAAAGGAAGATCAATATGTGGAATTGCATTAAGCTGAAGAGTTTCTGTGCAGCAAAGGTATATATCAAGATACCTTTGAGAGAGCCAACAGAATGGGAGAAAATTTTTGCCAACTACTCCTCTGATAGAGGATAAACATCTAGAATATCCAGAGAATTCAAGAAAGTCACCCCTAAGAAAACAAATAACCCAATAAAAAATGGGTAAGTGAACTAAATAGACACTTCAGAAAAGAAATACAATTAATGTATGAAAAAATGTTCGAAATCATTAGCAGAGAGATGCAAATCAAAACTACCCTGAGATATCACCTAACCCCAATTAGAATGACAATCATTAAAAACACAAACAACAACAAATGCTGGAGAGGGTGTGGAAACATAGGAACTCTATTACATTGTTGGTGGAATTGTAAATTAGTGCAACCACTTTGGAAAACAGTAGGGAGGATCCTCAGATGAATGAGAATAAACCTACCCTAGGATTCAACAGTATCACTTCTGAGTATCTATGCAAAAGAATGGAAATCAGACTACCAGACTAATGCATGCATATGTATGTTTGTAGCCTCATTATTCACAATTGCAAAAACTATGGAACCAGCCAAGATGTCCATCAAAAAATGAATGGATTATAATACTATAGGATATGTACACAATGAGACTTTACTTAGCCATGAAGAACAAAATCATGTCATTTGCTGGGAAATGGATGGAACTGGAAAACATTATGCTAAGTGAGATTAGTCAGTCACAAAAAGTAAAAAATCGGATGCTCTCCCTAATATGTGGAAGCTAGGGAGAAAGTGGGTCATAAGAGGGACTCCAGATGAAGGAGGAGAAACTTTTGATGAGTAAAGAAGGTGACTTAACTGAAGGTGACAGGAGTGAGGGGAGAAGGAAGCACCCTAATGTACATGATGTACATTCACGAACAAATCAGGCAATCACTAAGTCAAACATGAGAAGGTGGGGGGGTAATAGGGTGGGAATTGAGGGTTGAATGAATGTGTGCATGTATGCCTCTATCATCTTGTACCTCATTTAGATGTATGATTGCAATGCGATGCACCAAAAAAAAAAGAAAAAAAAAGTGCCTTTCATCAGCATCATCTACCTTTTGTCAAAATCAAACTTTCATTCACTCACCCAAACATTCACCGTACCAAAATAAGTTTTCAGAGCTACGTTCACTGAAGATCATCATACTTTGTTTAAAAAAAAAAATGTTTGGTCCATAGCAGTAGGTATCTTTCTATCTTTCATCCAGGGAAACCTTAGTGAGGGTCACATCACACACTGCAAACACTGAGATGGGAAATACTTCAAGTTTAACAAACCATAAGGTTTAAACGGGAATATATGAATTGTTTCACCATTCATTAAGCTTTGTAAGAAGGCGGCCTTCATTTTATTTAAACTTAGAGAACAGTTAAGTGTTGTAGGCACCTCTTTTAGCATTTCTATTTTCTGTAATGTTTTCTTGGCCTTTATTATAAACTGCTTCCAAAAAGTGGTCTACAGCAACCTTTCAGATCCCAGATTCCACTCCCTGGGAGCAATGTCCTGTTTGTAAAGCATTTCTTCTTACCCATCATCCAACCAGTCATCCAGGCCTGCCAAGTTGTCTCTCAAGTCTTCCACCACCATCAAGATTGTATTATATCTTGCTCAGGCTGATAAATTCTTTCAATTTATCTACTTACTCACCTTTGTACTTCTCTAATCAGTTCTCCAGTCTCCAGCCAGATTGACTTTTTTTTTTTTTTTTTTTTTGCGGTACTGGGGATGGAACTCAGGGGCATTCTACCTCCGAGCTATACCCCCAGCCCTATTTTTTATTCTTTATTTTGAAACCGGGTCTCACTAAGTTGCAGAGTGCCTCACTAGGTAGCTGAGGCTGGCCGCGAACCGGGATCCTCCGGTCTCAGCCTCCCGAATGCTGGGATTACAAGCGTGCGCCACCACGCCCGGCTCAGATTGACTTTTTATTTATTTTTTTGTGGTGCTGGCGATTGAACCCAGGGGCATTCCACCTCTGAGCTACACCCCAGCCCTTTTCACTTTTTATTTGGACACAGGGTCTCACTAAGTTGATAAGAGCCTCGCTAAGTTGCTGAGGCTGGCTTTGAACCTGCAATCTTTCTGTCTCAGCCTTCCAAGTACTGAGGTTACAGGTGTGTGCCACCTCATGCAGTGTGAGTGATCTTTTAGAAGCACATTTTAATTATGTCACTTTAATCCTATCATCTTCTTGTATTTGAAGATGACATTCAAAATTCTAATAGGTTAGGAGGGATTGGCACATTCTGTCACTGGCCTGCTATCCAGCCTATCTCCTGATATTCTCTTCTATGCTTGCTATGACCTGAACTCACTGGCTATCTCCTTGGAGAAGCCATACTTCTTGCCAAGGGCCTATATCCATGACACATCCCTGCCTCTTCCTGGAAGGCTCTCTCCCATTCTTTATAACTACTCCTCAGACTCCCCTTTGCCTTCTGGGCTTCCTAAGAAGCTCTTTTTTTACTATAGAAAGCAAATAAGGCTTAAGTAAGGAATTCTGCCACTTGTGAGGGCTTTGCACATTCTTGGCCAAAAGCCCAGACATCGAAAGAAAAAGGCCATGGAGAAATCAAATAATAATTTGTGCTGTCAAGTAGCCAATATCTGGTAAAAAGCTCTTATAACCAGATAGACAAGAAATTCTTCCAAAACTGGAGGATAGAATCTTCCTCTCCAGGTATCAAATTGAACAATTGATATTTAAGTGCTGGCAAAAGACAAAAACAATTATATGGTCATAAGGTTGGATTATAAAGTTCTAGGGGCTTTCTGTTTCAATGCTCATTTCCTTTTCAATGTGTGTATGTGTGATCTTCATCTCAAATGGGTTTGGTCATATTAGTCAACATATTTTCTACTGTAGTTTTTTTTTTTTTTTTTTTTTTTTTTTTTTTTTTTTTTTTTTTTTTTGCGGTACTAGGGATTGAACTCAGGGGCATTCTACCTCCGAGCTGTACCCCTAGCCCTATTTTCTTCTATTTTTTTTTTTTGCCTACTGGGGATTGAACCCAGGGGCATTCTACCTCTGAGCTACACCCTCAGTCCTAGTTTTTATTCTTTATTTGGAAACAGAGTCTCACTAAGTTGCGGAGAGCCTCACGAAGTAGCTGAGGCTGGCCAAGAATACGGATCCTCTGATCTCAGCCTCCCAAGTACTGGGATTACAAGCATGCATCACCAAGCCTGGCTCTCTACTGTAGTTTTATGAATATTAATTTCAAATTTTAATTTCAAGATTAAAATAGGATAATTTTAAAGGAAGTCAATAAAAAATATATGTATGGACAATAATAGAAAATTAAATTTATAGGATAATATTATATTCATTGTCAAAGTGCTAAGAATTACTAGAAATAAATATATTATCACTGGATGTCAAAACTGGGAAAAAATATATACGCTAACAGGATTTTGGCACATTTCTAAGGTTGTATAAAAGTTTTATTATTGAATCTGACAGTTTTACAGTAGCCATGTCAATGATGTGTGATATATCATACAAGGGTAGAAAAAGGAGAAAAAAGAGTGTAGTGAATACGAAATTATTATTATTATTTGTAAATAAACTAACTTAAAAGGATTAAGGAAGACCAGCTAAGGAAGAGCATATTACTTTGCAAAATAATTAGGATCACCACCATAGGGAGGTGTACAGATGAAGTCACAGTTTGTCAATTTGAATGTTCAAGAACTTTATCTACAGAGGAAAAAGAACCTATTGAGTAGCTTTGTATTCTTGCTTTAACAAGGTTCAAAGGGAAAAAAAAAAATGAATGAAAGAAGTTGGCATCAAAACAAAACAAAAAACACTGAAGCTTGGTGTGGTAGCACACACCTCTAATCCCAGTACTTGGGAGGCTGAGAGAGAAGGATTGTAGGTTTGAGGATAGCTTCAGCAACTAGTAAGACCCTCAGCAAACTAGTTAAAATCTGGGGTTTCAAAATAAAAAATAAGAAAAGGGCTTAGGGGTGTAGCTTGGAGGTAGAATGTCCCTGGATTCAATCCACAGTACAACAACAAAAACAAAGCATTATGGGAAATGTTTCTAAACTATATCCCACTGTCCTGGTAAGGTAGACTGTGGGAAGAAACGATGTGGCTTTAATTAAATACCTCTGCTGATGATTCTGGATAAGACTCTCAACTGAGAAATATTAAAAGGAAAAAGTGCAATGCATTGGAGGCATAGTTTTTTTTTTTTATTATTGATTTCTACTGAAATAGGCCTAAATTATAGTAAGCATTGCAATGAGTTAATATGCCAGCTATTAATAATTTAGTAAAGTATCTAACGTCCAAGTCATCTTAACAGATAAACCCTCTCTGGTACAAGGCAAGAAGAGCAGGTCTATATGGAATAGAAAGAGAAATGGGGTGTCACTGGTTTAATACTAACAAGGAGTGTTGAAGAATTGTGTGAGCTAAAAAAAGGACGGCCCACATGGAAGGCAACTGAAGTCCAAAGAACATGCATTTTGCCAGTGTGTGCTAGGCAAAGACTGAAATTCTTTGCACTTCTGTTTCCTTCAGTGTAAGATGAGGGGCTTAAACTAGGTTACGTTCAATGACTTCCACCATGAGTAGTCTGTGATTCTATGCTGGAAAGTAAGCATGGAGAAGGGAGAAGCACTGTCCATCTGATTGGAGAACTACGATTGAAATTGCAATAGTAGCCACATTCTTGGTAATGATCTTAGTTATGAACCAGATATCATCTGTGCCCATGTCTTTATTTGTCATGCATGGATATTAGCTCACTCCCAAAGTCTCCTTCAATTATAGGTGGGTATTCTCAAATACCTACTAGTGGTCTCTAGATTCTGCCATGCCAATCTTACCTCCTATTATAGACTTTACTAATAGCCAGGGCTACAGAACTTATTGAGTACTTATTACATGCAACCACTATTTTTGGTTCTTTCAATATATTAATCCTTACTATAATCCAATGAGTAGGTATGTCATAAATATTTTAAATGTATGAAGAATGAATGAGACGAAAATCCTAGGACAAGGGTAATTCTATATTATTGAAATTATATAACTGTATACTTAGAAAATATCCGTCTACGTGTAAGGATTTTATGACAGTGATTTGCACATTTTGAGATCCTACAGTAAAAAAACATCAAGTATTTGAAGGAAGTGTTATTTAGGAAGGGTCTGACTCCTCAAACCTTGGGCAGCTCTCATAAGAATATATATTTAGTTAGCTATGAACAGGAAATAATGTTAATTTTGGAAGTGTATGTGGGTCCTCTTGTACAGATAAACAATTCAGATGATAACCTGAAGAAACAGGATGCATTTCTTCTAGCCTCAGTTGGTACCCTGTGGTAGCTTTTATATAGGCATATGCACATTTTCTCTTGCATCAATCTTTATCTTTGTTTTTTCAATATACTTTTATTGGTGCATTCCACTCTTATATCATTATGTAAATCGTGTTGACAGTGACACAGCACTTGATGTGCACCCCCCCCCAATTCCCTCCCCATCCCCCCTTCTCCATACATGGTACTGAGACATTGGTATATTCACATATGTACACATAGGCGATGGTAGTATTTCCATTAATGAACCTCAGTCTTACCCCTCCTCTTCCCTTAGACCACCTCCCTGGCTCGACTGAGGTTTCTCTTCCATTATATGGAGTCCCTCTGGTATCCCAATTCTGCGTATTAGAGAAAACATGACACTTCACTTTCTGTGACTGGCTAATCTCACTTAACATAAGGTACTCCAGGTTCTTCCATTTTCCTGAAAATGACAGAATTTTGTTCTTCTTTATTGCTAAGTAGAATTACATTATGTGGATAGCCTATAATTTTGTGATCCATTCATCTGTTGATGGACACCTAGGTTGGTTCCATAATTTGGCTATTGTGAATTGTGCTGCTATGAACCATGGGTTTGCATATATTACTGTAATTCTCTGATTTTAATCCCTTTGGAAAGATACCCAGGAATTGTATAGCTGGATCACATGGTGGATCCATTCCCAGTTTTCTGAGGAATCTCCACAGTCATCTCCATAGCTAACTGAACTAATGTGCAATCCCATCAAGAGTGTATAAGAGTTCCAGTTTCCTCATATCCTTGCCAACATTTATTGATTTTTGACTTATCTTTGTATACATTTTAATCTACTAAAAAGCAGATCTGGAAGATGTTTTTTAATAGATTCACTTCACAGAATCTAACTAAGACATGGAATAAAGTATCATCATTTAATAAACCGAGTATTCTAAAAAGAATATTTCTAACTGGAAGTTATTTGGGACAGTCAACCTCTTGACTCCAAAATCACTGGTGAGCCCCAACCTACAATGTTATTGGCCTTAACCTATAATAGTACCTGGTACATAACCAATATTTATTGAACTAAAAAAAAGAAGAACCATTTTACTTGGACAATTCACTTTCTTAAATCCTTCAGTCAGAATGGATTAGATACTCATCACTGTAGTTGACAAACTTTTACAGTAGAATTGCTGAGTCAATGGGCATAGAAATTTAATTAAATAGAATTGTGCAACTTTCTCAAATGAAGAATTATGCATTAACAGTCATATCAGTCTTAAAACAGTCTTATCAGTCTTAAAAGCATCAACAGTATATGATGCTTTTAAGACTGATATTAAACTAGCTCCTCCATTAAATCTATTTTATTTGCTCAATTTATCATTATGTGTATCATTCCCTGGGTAAAGCATACTACCTAGAACTAAAAGATAAACATTACTCATCCTAAACTGCTTCACAAGATATTCATATTTGTCTTAAAGAGGGGAAAGTGTAGAGATGGTTTTAACAATAAAAAAATCAGTGAGGGAACTGCGGTCATATTTCATAAAATAGCTTATACTATAAATGGATACTATCCAACTCTCCCAAAGCGTAATATGTTACTCTGAAAGAAGGCATACAATAAATGTTTGTCATACTCACTGACTTCCAAAGGACACCTAAAATTTGTTTGTTTTAAAAAACTGGCTGCCAACATTTATGATAGGAATAAAACTAGCCTGTACCACTTCATTACAATTTTATGTTGAAATATTAGGTACATGTTAACACAGACGTATCAGAAGGATTTATAGACTAATGATCACAGATCGCTGTGCAATGAACTGCACTTGGCAGTAAATATTTTTGCTTAATCTTTAAAAGTTGATGTCATGAAAACAATCTTATTATGCGAGTCATCAAAAATATATAGTCATTTCTTTCCTATATCAGAAACTCAAATAACATTTTCTGATACTCTGTATGATTTTCTGCTTTTTCTTGACCTGACAATATATGAGTCTTAATAAAGGCACATAAGTGATACATTAGATTTAGAAAGCATTCTATATTACTCAAACAATAATTTTAAAATAACCTGATAGAGATAACTGTGTTAAAACAAATACATAAAATATCCACCAAGAAAAAAAAGTGGAGTATGCAGAATTCTGCCAATAGCTCTAATTTTTGTAGTGGTTTAGGTGGATATCCAAATAAAGAGCACTACCATCTAGAAATAGTCTATGCTGATCTAGCTTCTTTTATTAAGGCACATTTTAGTCTTTTTACATTAAGAAAAAGATGAAGACCATACAAATCAGAAAGTCAATAAAGAGAAAGACATGTTAGTGAGAAGAAGAGGCACCATCACTTTCTACTTTCAAAGGCAAGTAGATATCACACTTTCAAACTAGAAAGGAATAATAATAATTATCTTCCACATTGTCATAATGATAAGCCAGAATAATGTACAGTTAGAAGCTGCAAGTGGATAGCATGGGCACTTTAGTGTGTAAATGTAATAATTTAATGAGAGAGAGAGAGAAAGAGAGAGGGGGGAGAGAGGGAGGGAGTGTGTGCTTGTGTGTGTGTTACTAGGAATTGACCCAGGGACATTCTATCTCCAGGTCACACCCCCAGCCCTTTGTATTTCTTGTTTGTTTGTTTTGAAAGAGGGTTTTGCTAAGTTGTTGAGGCTGCTGAAGCTGACCTCAAACCTGTGATTCTCCTGTCCTGGCCTCTCAAGGACTAGGATTATAAATGCATGCCACCATATCTGATTTAATATAGAATTAAAATAAAATTTTTTTGGTGCTAGGTGTTGAGTCCCGTCAAAGCTTTGTGCTTGCTGTGTGTTCTACCACTAAACGACAATAAGTCATTTACTCATTGATTTGGGAGTCATACCCATCTAATTGAGGCTAAAGCAGTATAATTTGTTGGTTTTAAATCTAGGTCTTATTCTATCCATGTTTTAAAGGGGTTGCTAGCTTTTTGGATGATTAAAATGAATAAACACAAATAAGGAAAAAGGCAAAAAGTCCTTTAAAATTTTGCTGCTAAAAATATTAAGTGAACTGTTGAATCATTCTTTCATTAATTCACTTGTGCATCCTTCAGTCCATATTTCCATACATCTAGTGTCCACAATTAGATTTACTGCCCTCTTAAGCGCACACTGGCCACAGGAGCATAACACTTTTTGCCACCCTCATTTCCCACTTCCTGATCTTCTGAGAGACCCACAGTACTGGGGGGAAACTTTATTTTTTCAGTTTAAGTGAATGAAGGGATACGCATGAAACTGACTGGCCTTAACCTACAATAAAGAAGAACCATTATTCTTGGACAACTCATGTTCTATGACCTTTGCTTCAGTCAGAATGGATTGGATATTCTTCACTAGAGTCTTGATTTTTTTTGATACTTTGATACTGGGGATTGAACTCAGGAGGTATTTTACCTCTGAGCTACACCCCCGGCCCTTTTTATTTATTTATATTTTGAAACAGGGTCTCTCTAATTTGCTGAGGCTGTCCTCAAATCTGTGATCCTCTTGTCTCAGCCTCCCAAGTACTGGGATTAGAGGTGCATGCCACTTCACCAAGCTGTCTATGGATTTTTATAAGTAGAAATGCTAAGTCAGAATATCCAGAGTCTATGTATACATTATAAAACTTCATTACTACATTCATTACTGAATGAAGTTATTTATTTCATTTGGAACAGATATATCATTGGGTCATATGTGAGCTAAACTAGTTTTATTACATTTCCAATTCTGTATTAATCCTTCATTTTCATTTCCTACAAAACTTCATCAATTCACTTTTCTGTTCCTTAATTCCTTACCCTCTCATGCTGTTGCTGATGCTGTTCCACTTTCCAATGTTTTGCCGCTGTCACCTTTCACGTTTTCTTCCTTCACACCAAAATCTGGATACCTATTAAGTGCCTACTCTTCTCTCAAATATTAGTAAAGTTAACAGCAAATAAAAAGTTACCTAAATTAGGTTAAGAAAACAGAACATAATGAAATCTCACCTGTATCTTGTACAAGAAGCATTTGGACCCCAAGGAGATACTGGTTTGAAAGTGACAGGAGGAGAAATCTGGGCTGACAGCAGAAACCCCAGGGCAAGAATGATGAGTGCTACTGTAGTACCTAAACACAAAAAAATAAAAAATAAAAAAATAGTTTTACATCATAGTGTAGCTGACAACATTCTTCCAAAACAGGCTAAGTTTGGCAAATCATACTCTGAAAAGAAAAATAAAAAAGTAAAAACAAAACCCCCAAATTGGATTTATTTTCTCTGGATTAAAAAAAATGTAAAATTCAAAGCAAATACAACCGCTAGACAAAGAATAAACTAAGAAAGTTTTTCTCAGCACAAAATAAAAAAACAAAAACAGAAAAAAATTAAAAACCTAGGATTGCCAACAATCTCAAAATCAATGTAACCAACATTATTGAGAACTTAACAAGTCAGGAAGCATAAAGGGAAAATATTTACAACAACTGTACCTTTAGGGGCCAGGACAACTCTTATAATGGCATTCAGTCATGTAACACTTAAATCAGTAAACTAAAAAGAGCTCAGTTATTTCTAAAGCAGGTGAAATATTTCTTATTAAAAAGGAGTAGCCATTTGGGTGTGGTGGCACATGCTTGTAATCCCAGTACTTGGGAGGCTGAGATTGGAGGATCTGGGTTCGCTGTCAGCCTGAGCTACTTAGTGAGGCCCTCTGCAACTTAGTGAAACCCTATTTCAAAATAAAAAATACAAAATAGTGCTGGGGGTGTAGGTCAGAGGTAGAATGCCCTTGGGTTAAATCCCTAGCACCTCGAAAAAAAAAAAAAAAAAACCCTTAAAAAAAAGGAATAGCCTTTAAAAAAAATTCTCTGTGTGTATTTCAGTTTTTAAAGTATCAGGAATGATGCAATATATGTATTCATTTGTCTTTCTGTTGGTTTTCGGGAGTGGACGCCTTGATTTCCAGGGATAGGATTGTTGATAATTTTGAGTCCCAGATAGACATCCTATTTGTAAATAAGAAAGTTGTCAGACTTCAAACTATTGTTCCATCCACAGAATTGTGAGAATAAACAAAAAGGGTCATGAAAGTGGCTGCACCTATGTTTGGGGCATAGATGTTGATAATTATTTCCCCTTGCTGGATTGTTCCTTTTACTAGTAAAAAATGACCTGCTTTGTCTCTTCTGATAAGCTTGGCTTGAAGTCTAATTTATCTGATATGATGGTTGGTACTCCTGCACGTTTTCGAGTTCCATTGGCAATGGATTACCTTACTCTAGCCCTTCACTCTTAGTTTGTGGGAATCTTTGCTTATAAGGTACGTTTCTTGCAGGTAGCATATAGATGGATTCTGGGTTTTGATCCATTTTCCCACCTTGTGCCTTTTTATTGGGGAGTTGAGACCATTCACATTCAGTGTGATTATTGAGAGATGATTTTTCAATCCTAATATTTTGAGTTTTGACTTCTGTTTTCAATGGTGTTTATTCTTCTTTGCTTAGTTGTTGGCTTCCTGGAAATTATTGTTTCTCTGGTTCAGACATTTGCTTCTTTGTTCTTCTTTGTAGTTAATCTCTTTGAGTATTTTCTCTAGTGCTGGTTTGGTGGACATAAATTCTTTCACTTTCTGTTTGTCATGGAAGATTTTTATATCCCCGTCAATTTTGAGAGAGTTTTTCTGGGTAGTAGAATCTTGGCTGCAAGTTGTTTTCTTTCAGAGTTTGGAATATGTTACTCCAGCCCCTCCTGGCTTTCATGACTTGATTTGGGAGGTCTGGAGTGATTCTAATTGGTTTGCCTCTAAATGTCACTTGGCCTTTTACTTTTGTTGCCTTTAGAATTCTCTCCTTAGCCTCTACATTATTCAACTTGATTATTATGTGGTGTGGTGAACCTCTTCTTTGGTCTTGTCTGGAGGGGGTTCTATATGTTTCCTGTACCTGTGTGTCAACTTCTCTATGTTTGGAAAATTCTCTGATATTACTTCGTTGAAAAGATTGTTTATTCCATTACTTTAAAATTCTAATCCCTCTTCTATGCCTATTATTCTTAGGTTAGCTCTTTTAAAATTGGCCCAAATCTTATTGATGTCTAATTCATACTGTTGAATTTTTTTTTTTCTAAATTATGTACTATAGATTCATTTTTGGAATGGTCATCTTCTAGGAGTGATATTCTATTTTCCATGTGGTCTAATTTAGTGTTTATAGTTTGTATTGATGCCTTCACTTCAGTTATTGCATCTTTTACATCCTTCATTTCCTTCAAGGCTTCTCTTTGATTTCTGTTCAGGGTGTGGATTCTTTATTTATTTGTTCCTTTATTTCTTTCCATCTCTCTCTGCATTCTTTCTGGAAGTTTTGTATCATTTCTACTATTAAAGATCTGAATTGTTCTTCTGGTAATCTCTACCACTCTGGGTTGGTGAGATCTGTTATTGACGGTTGTGGTGGCTCATTGTTTCTTTGCTATTTTTCCTTCCCATGGTTCCCATGTTCTTAAATTTATACCTTTTCTGCTTTTACAAGCTTTCTCATCCAATCTCTGCAGTGGGGGTTCAGAGGTGTCCACTAGTATATACAGGGACAGGTTGTGTTCAGTAGTGAAGGTTGGGTGAGAAGTCACAGTGATGAATGCAAGAAAGGGTAAAGTAGAGGGTATGGTCCAGTGGAATAAGAGGTTGAGTATGTTCAGGTGATACATGGTAAAGATTAGAGATAGTGGATATGTCGGGGGACCCTGGTAGTCAATGTAGAGTTTTAGGTGTGGTAGTATGAGATGGTCCTGATATGATACAGTGGAAAAAGGAAAAAGAAAAGAGAGAAGAAAAAGTGTTGAGGAGAAGAATATAGATGGGAGAAAGGGAGGGAAGCTTGCAAAGGGGATAAAGATGAGAGTCAACAAACTGAGCAAAAAATAACAAAGCAACCAATCATGCAAACAAACAGACAAATCAAGGCAATACAAAATGAAAACGGAGTAAAGACAAATAAAACAACACACACACACACACACACACACAAAACCAACAACAAACAACAACAACAAAAAAAACCCCTGCTAATTTGTAAGTATAGAGCTGAGTTGGCCTCTGTAGCCCTTTTGGATCTGCATGGATATTTTCAGCTTTTAAATATCTGCTCACTCTATAATATATTCTACGTGTCTCTGGCATTCTTATTTGCTCTGTCAGTGCAGGCTGGAAGTTCCGCTGATGCCTCTCCCACTGCAAGCTTGTGTCTCTGAGCTCTCCACAGGGCCCATCTGTGTGTGTCTCTCTCTGCCTTTGCTGATGGTGGGAGCGCAGTCTAAATGCTGGGCATTTTCCAGTGTGTCTGGAAGGTCTTATGCCCTGTGTGCACTGGGTTCTTCCCATACTTCTATTCCTATCTAATCGCTAGAAGGGCAGATGACTGAGTCTGTCCTTTGTATAGGGGCTCCTGCACCCGGGGGTGCAATTTAACTTACAGATCCCTGCTGCTCTGGCTCCGGTGGGAGGGGTGAGCTGGGTGTCCTCGCCGCAGGCTTAAGATGGTTGTCCCAGGTCTTCTTGATCGCTGTCGATCCTGCGGGGATATGCTGCCTGATTATGGTGTGGAGTTCTATAGTTGCTTACTCCACTTCTGGTCGCTGGGTGAGCAGGAGGTTATTGAAGGTCTGGGCAGCTGGGAAAATGGTAGCTGGCAAAATGGCGGCCGCTGGTTCGTGGTGTGCGCCAGCTCCTTTGTTCTCCCTGGGTTCTGTTCGGCTGCTTTCGTTGTTTTGTTCACTTTTTTACTGCTTTGCTTTTCTTTCCTTCCGTCAAGAAACTGCTTTTGCATCAGTTTTGATTCAAGCTCTGCAGTGCATCTGCTCGCTGCTCTGGCCCTGGAGGGAGAGGTGAGCTGGGGTCATCCCGTGGGGGCTTAGGCTGGTCATCCCACACTTTCTGGTCACTGTGGAAAGTGTAGGGATATGCCACTTGGTTAGGATGTGGAGTTCTGAAGTTGCTTACTCCATGTCTGGTCACTGGGTACGCAGCAGTGTT
This sequence comes from Graphiurus murinus, assembly GCA_004027655.1. Lineage (NCBI taxonomy): Eukaryota > Metazoa > Chordata > Mammalia > Rodentia > Gliridae > Graphiurus > Graphiurus murinus. Next base: position 24,708 of record PVLC010013110.1, on the reverse strand, counting down.
AGTGGACCCCCATGTTGGGCTGCAGCTTAATGGCCACTGCCGCAAGTAGGGGCTCCTTTGCTCTCCCTGGTCGGCTTTCTGGGGTCTCTTCAGCTGTATTTCAATTCTCATTGCTTTGTTCACTTTTTTGTTGCTTTTTTTCTTCCGTCAAGAAGCTGCTTTTATGGCAGATTTGATTCGAGCTCACAGAACCTGAGGAGAGGTGTTTCACTCAGATGCCATCTTGGGCTCATCCTTCCAGTTTCCTTATTCTGACTTTAGGCAATGTACATGACCTTGCCAACATTCAAGTTTGTCCTCTGTAAAATGGGGCTTAGTGAAAATAGTTTATAGAATTACTGATTTTTAAATGTTATTACATATTTAAAAGATTTTTAATAAGATATTTTTTTAAATGTTAGCTATTATTTGTAGTTATTATTAGAAGCAGCAGCAGCAGCAACAACAGCAGACCTTCAAAAGAGTAGAAAAAAGTTGAATGAATGGGATGCCTAAAGGGAAGATCCGGAATGTATTTTCCTAAACAGGGCCAATAGAGCCACAGAACAAAAATCACTTCTTGCTTTCTTCCTCTTGGCTTAACATTCAAACCAGAGCTAGAAATAGTTTCAAGTCATTGCTTTTCTATCAAGCTACTGAGCTCTGAACTGAGAAATAGAAAAGAAACACAGCTTTGTTATGAAAATCTATCCTCTTACCTTAAATAAAACAAATCATTACTTTTACTATTAATCTCTCCAGGAACTTGAGGCCTAATTATTTATCCAAATTACTTCCATAGCTTATTGCTGTGCAACAGGTAAGATAATTTCATCAGGAAATTTTGATATTTTATGATGTGAGGGAAAGATGATACTCTTCTTACCTAACAATTATTAAATAACCTGTCCGAATGATAAATAGTAAACTCTAAGATGGTCTACCCAGGACATAATCAAATATGCCAAATTCTAGCGTCTGACATATACAGATCCAGAAAGTAGTGGCTGAACAGATAGATCATAACACTATAGATTTTTGCAATGTTGACTATTTTTGATGAAAACCAACAAAAAATGTTGAGTATCCAATTCAAGTCATGACGTGACATGGTACAAATATCCCAGGTAAGAATTGTGCAATACAGGGCAGGAATTGGGGAAGGATGAAATGAGAAATGTGTGCATGTATGCCTTTACCAGCTTGTACGAAACAAAGATATATGATTATAATGCACCAATTAAAAAAAAAAAAAAGAATTCTGCAATACAGATAATCTATCACTTGTACCTATCTCTGAAAAAGTCCCACCAACCTGCAAAATGTGTGGAGAATGGACATTTTTGAAACACAAAATTCCTAAATAGTTGAAGTTTAATCCTTTTTAAGGACATTTATTTTTTATTTTAGCCTATTCTGGATGAAAATATTTTAAAAGCCAGTATTATACCTTTACCATTTCTATTACATGTGGCAAGGTTTCTCAGTCTTGGCTTACTGTTAGAAGAAATGCCTGGTGTGCACTCTGACCTCTGGATCAGAACCTTTGGAAGATGGGGAACAAGGTGCTGGAGCTTCAAGAGCTCCACAAGTGACTGACACGCAAAATTCTTAAATTGCCTTTTTCCTTTCATTTAACAAGTTACAGATATTTTACCAGTTACTTGTTTGTATTCAGAATTACTGGAGTTAAGGTTAAAAGATTCATTACTGTAACCTACATTTGAGTCTAGTACAGGAAGGCCTCAGATGAAAGGACCTTCTCCAGTGTCCTGTGCAACTCTAGCACATTCTTTATACTTCAAGAGAAGCCTCTGTTAGAGCCTATAGAATGAGAGAAAACATTTGCCAGCCACTTCACTTACAGAAGACTAATATCTAGAATATAGAAAGAACTCAAAAAACTTAACCCTAAAAAAAAGTTTAAAATTGGGCAATTGAACTGAATAGATTCTACTTCTCAAAAGCAGAAATACAAATGGCCAACAAATAAATGAAAAAAATATTCAACGTCATTTGCGGTTAGGGAAATGCAAATCAAAATTACACTGAGATTCCATCTAACTCAACTTAGAATAGCAATCTTCAAGAATATAAATAATAATATATGCTTATGTGGATGTGGGGGAAATAGGAGTTTTATACACAGTTGGTAAAAGTGTAAATTAGTACAACCACCATAGAGATCAGTATGGAGGTTCCTTAAAAGACTAGGAATGCAACTACCATATGACCCAGCTATACCATTCCTTGCTATCTTTCCAAAAGAATTAAAGTCAGAATACTATAGTGATACATGTATATCCATATTTATAGCAGCACAATTCATAATAGTCATGTTATGGAATCAGCCTAGGTGTCCATCAACAGATCAATTGGTAAGGAAACTATAATATAGTCACACAATGAAATTTTACTCAGACATAAAGAAGGAACAAAATTATGTCATTTGCAGGAAAGTGGATGGAACTAGAGAATATTACGCTAAGTGAGATTAACCAGTCTCAGGAAGTCAAGGATCATATGCTTTCTTTCATATGTGGAAGCTAGAGAGAAATTAGGAAACAAAAGGAACTTTAAATGAGGAGACCAATAGAGTAGTGGAAGGGGTTTGGGGGTACAGGTGGGGAGGGGAAAAAGGAGAACTGGGAAAGGAACCAGTTCAAAATAACGTTATGTCCATAAATGAAGGTATCACTACCAATCTCACTAACATGTAACAAGAAAGGAGGAGGGGGACCAGGGTGCGACGTGAGAAAAAATACACCAAGTGATGTGTGCATGTATGCATGTATTAGTTTGAATCTCACTATGATGCATAATTAATATGTACCCATGAAAAATTAAAAAAAAAGAGCCTTTCTTAAGGAAGTATGCTGGTAAATTTTAGAATTTTGATAAAAGTTTTTTAATAAACATATTCTCCACAGAAGTGAAGTATGTTGGATAAACAGCATTCTCAACAATGTCTGATGTAATCCAGGTGTGATGACACAAGCCTGAAATCCCAATACTTGGGAAGCTGAGATAGGAGGATTGCAGGTTCGAGGCTAGTCTCAGCAATGTAGTGAGGCCAACTGCAATCTAGTGAGGTTGTTTCAAAATAAAAAAATAAAAAAGGAGCCGGGTATGGTGGAGCATGCTTGTAATCCCAGCATTTGTGAGGCTGAGACCGGAGGATCCGGGTTCACGGCCATCCTCATCTACCTAGCGAGGCCCTCCGAAACTTACTGAGACCCTGTTTCAAAATAAAGAATAAAAAATAGGGCTAGGGGTATAGCTCGGAGGTAGAATGCCCCTGAGTTCAATCCCCAGTACCGCAATATAAATAAATAAATAAGTAAGGCTGTATCTCAGAGGGGGTGTATCTCAGAGATAGAAGGTCCCTGGGTTTAATCTCCAATACCACACACAAAAAACTGTCTGATGCAATTCATTACATTAATTACCTGATATACAGCTTAGATTGTTAGTAAATACTCAGAAAACAATCATTCTCTCTCCTAGTTCTCATCATGTGCCTATGTATCACCTGAAAAATTTGTTAAAGTACTTGAGCTCCAGAGTTCATCTCTCAGAGACTCTAACTTAGTAAATCTCAAACATGATCCAAGAATCTACATTTTAAAATAAATAGCCTTGCTAATTCTGAGGGAGACAACTTATGAGTAATATTTTTAGAAATATTCCACTACTAAAATACATGGTAGAGAAAGACAGTGTTTTGGGCCTTCTAAGATTTATTACCAATGTAGTTACATAGATATAAATTTCCCACTATTAAAAGAAACAAGAAGTTATTACATTTGTCATATTTACAAAAGACTAGTTTCATGAACAAGCTTCAAAAATATTAAAATGAGATCATGACAAAATATAAAATACGCAACCACATTTAAGGTTATTCATAGGCTACTCTCTCTCATATATATATATATGATATATATATCTCTCTCTATATATATGATATATATATATATATATGAGAGAGAGCGTGCAATAAGATAAGAGGACTTCAAATAGGAAAGGAAGAATTAAAATTATCACTATTTGCAGATGACATGATCCTATATTTAGAAGACCCAAAAAAACCCTCAAACAAAAGGCTGATTAATAAATTCAGCAAAGTAGTGGGATACAAAATCAACCTAAAAAAAAAAATCAATAGCTTTTCTGTATGCCAACCATGAATCCACGGAGAAGGATATCCAGAAAACAATTCAACTCACAATAACCTCAATATCAATAAAATACCTAGGAATAAACCTAACCAAGGAGGTAAAAGACCTTTCTATTGAAAATTATAAAACACTAAAGAAAGAAATCGAAGAAGATCTTAGAAGATGGAAAGATCTCCTTTGCTCTTGGATGGGCAGAATAAACATTATCAAAATGGCCATTCTACCAAAAGTGATCTACAGAGTCAATGCAATAACTATCAAAATACTGTCACTCTTCAACAGTCCTTGAAAAATCAGTCATAAATTTCATATGGAGAAAAATAAAAGACCCAGAATAGCCAATGCAATTCACAGCAATAAGGACCATGCAGGAGGCAAAATTATACTACAGAGCTATAGCAATCAAAATATAATTGGATATAAATTTTGACCCATTTTTAACCCCAAATAATATACTAAATAATAGTAAAAACAAAATTGGAAACACTACTGAATCAAAACGTTAAAAATTCTAGGCTACAATCAACTTTAGAATTTAAAATAGAATTTTTTTTTTTTTTTTTTTTTTTTTTTTTGTGGGGCTATGGGGTGCTTCTGGGACTTAACCCAGGGCCTTTTGCATGCTAGGCGAGTGCTCTACTACTGAGCTAAATAGAATAGTTTTTTGTAGTATCCCAGCCAAATAGAATAGTTTTTTTTTTTTTTAAAGTACCATTGGGATATCAAATATGTACTTATACACAAATGAATAAAACAAAAACATACTGAAATAAAAATACATTGAATCAACTGGTATTGGAGTGTAGAAGGTCACATTGGATCATACTAACCAACTAACAAGGTTGCTGAGTGCAAAGTCTTCTTCTGAAGGTATAAACTTTCGCTGGTTATTGTCTTCTAGTGGCCTTACTGAATCATGATTAAAATAAGCACTGAATAAATACCACTGTTTACATCTATATGTATAGGTAAAAGAAATCCTGTGACACAAACAAATAAACAAACCAAAACAAAACAGGCTTTCTACCTCCTAAACCACTGTAATTCTATTACTTCTATTGTCTACAAACAAGGAAATCATGAGCCTATGTGGTGGGCAGTGTCTCTGGAGCAGGAGGGACCACTGTACAGTATCTGTAGTGGACTGTAGAGGTAGAGATGGATTTGGCTGAGGTAAGTAAAAGGTAGGAAAGGAGAGTGTCTCAAGGTTGCTCATTTGAAGTAGCCCTGAAATCTCCTGGCCTTTCCCTCTATGTAACTGTCGAACTACTTCCTCTGAAGAATCAAGCATGCTCACTGGACTGCTAGGGTCAAAAGACTAATGGGGAGAGGAAACATGTTATCAGTAGAGAGATCAGTCGAGTAGGGGGCTAAGCTGCAGGAGGCTAAAGCCATCAGTCTTTGGCAACAGAGATGCTGTGATAGCTAAAATGCGCTGACTACTTTACTCTTTCTGTCATGAGTTTTTTAAATGCTATACATAAATGCCTTAAATCTTTGTTACAACTCTATAAAGTAGGGGCAATAATTATTCCCCATATATAAAGGAGGAAGTAGAACTTTGCCCAAAGTCACAAAATTCAAAATTAAATAGTCTAGCTCTATACCAATAATGCCTTGAAAATTCTGCAGAATTGATAAGAAGGTGTGTTCTTGGACTGTGACAAATGAAGGCATAGGCTGCTAGAAAAGTAATGTTTAATCGGCAGTTTTCCCCAAATCTCAAAGTCCCAAATTTAAGCACTTAAATTCTATTAAAAAAAATAGACCTCTTGAGGTAGCAGTATACTGGGGCCCTATCAGAAATGAAGAATGTCCATTAAAAAAAAAATTGGAAAGCAGCTATTATCTCTTTTTAGTGCTGACCTGAACTCCAGGTGTCAGCAAATACAATTTCCAGCACACTGTAAGGATGTATTTTTAGCATAGCCCTCTTGATGCTAATTTCATCCTAATGAGAAAGCCCAATTCACTGTTGGATAGCTCTGATTATTAGGAATATTTTTCTTATGCTAAGTAAAAATCTATGTTCTTGTAGCATCTACTTTCTGTAAGTCTGAGATATTCATTAGATTTTTCTTTAGTCTTCTCCATGCTAAACATCTCTGCTTTCTTCAACAGGTTAAGAAATGGGGAGAGGGAGGGAAGGAGGGGGAGAGGGAGAGAGAGGAAGAGGGAGAGGGAGAGGGAGAGGGAGAGGGAGGGAGAGGGAGAGAGAGGGAGAGAGAGACAGAGAGACAGAGAGAGAATATGAGAATTAGTGTGTGTGTGTGTGTGTGTGTGTGTGTGTGTGTTACTGAGGACTGAACTCAGGGGCATTCTATCTTTGAGCTACATGCCCAGCCCTTTTTAAATTTGAAACAGTGTCTTACTAAATTGCTGAGGGCCTAGTAAGTTGCTGAGGTTGGCCTTGAACCTATGATCTTCTTGTCTCAGCCTTCCAAGTACTGAGATTGCAGATATACATCACCTAGCTACAAATGCATGGTTTTTAAATTCTTACTTGTCCCTCACCATTTTTTTACTCTTGTGCTTCCCTGTATACCTTGGCTGTTGAAATTACCTTTGCCCCTTGATTACCTTTGCAAATTTCTGTGCTAAAACTTTAGTTCAAGTGACATTATTGGACTCCAGGGCTTCCACCGAAGAGGTGGGAGTGTTCCACTGCTCCTTCTGGAGGGAGGGTATGTATTCCCAGGAACTGTGATTAGAACTCAAAATGTATTTTCTCATCAAAATCTGGGACAAATGTAGGAAACAATTCCATCAGGTCAATGCTTTTAGGTATAATTTGTTTAAAACAGAATTTAGTTAGTGCTGCTCTGGAAGCTTCATATTTTAATGGAAATACGCACTTTTACTCCAAGTATAATTCAAAGGCATGATTAGAGTACAGCTAATTGGCAAGTAGGAATGTGCTAGTATATTTGAAAGAAAATTGAAAATTACATAATGGGACCATGTGAAGACAATGTCAAAGATGGGCCCTATTCTGTCAAGTGGCAAGAACCCTGTGTTTTAGAAAAATAACAAATGAAAATGGGCAGAATTGAAACACAAAAGACAAGGGAAAGTCAGTCAAAAGGGTTTTGCCTTATTTAGCTATCATAGAAAACACACTCAACCAATGAGAGTTTACCCTAGAATTTAGGCCTGTTTCAAACACAAAGAATCTCTTCCTGTTTTGTGGAGAAATTACATGGCTCTAATAGTCCACTGTTGAAAGAGCTTTGAAAAACAGTTCCAGAATTGCTTCCATATTATTCCAAACTCAAAAGTACAACATGTTAAAAAGTGGGTTCATGAATACCAAGTTTTTCAAACAAGAACAAAAAATAATTATTCTTTTTCACTTTTTCCTTTGAATCATCCTCTAAATAAAAATAGCAAAATATTACCCTCAATTGTTCTTACAATTGATTTCTATATGTGATCTAGTTTTTAGTCATGTATCATAACATTTGTTAAAAGCTCTATATAAATTTTTTGTTGTTGTTTTTCACTCTCATAGTGCTTGGCAATCAGTATTAGAAATGGTTTCAACATTATCTTTTATTGTATGTGTATGTGGTACTGAGGATTGAACTCAGGGGCATTCTACCTCTGAGCTATACCCCCAGCCCTATTTTATTTTTTATTTTTGAAACAAGGTCTCACTAAGTTGATAAGAGCCTCACTAAATTGCTGAGGCTGTCCTTGAACCTGTGATCCTCTTGTCTCAGCCTCCCAAGTACTGGCATTACAGGCATGTGCCACCACTCCTGACTTATTTTTTATTTTGAAACAGGATCTCCCTAAATTGCTGAGGGTCTTAATAAGTTGCAGGAGCTACCCTCGAACCTGTGATCCTCCTATCTGGGCCTCCCAAGTACTGAGATTACAGGTGTGTGCCACCATACCTGGCTTCAATATTGTCTTTTAGAAGGTCAATTGTCATCAATAGAAAAAAGTTTAAATGTGAATTCTCCATCCAGGAACCTACCTGCTAAACTACCAAAGGTGAGCTTTCTGCGGCCTACTTTCTCAACAAGCCAGACACCCACAAGTGTGAAAATGAAGTTTGTGAAAGCTGTAACGGAAGCCAGCCATATTGCCAGTCTATCGTCTTCCACACCAGACATCTGCAGAATGGTTGCACTGTAGTACCTGTAAGACAAAGAATGAATCAGTTGCTGTTGGTAGTTCTTCAAACAGAAAAAGATGTAGCCCCCTCAAACCCCCCCAAAAAAACAAACAGAGATAACTATAGCAACAAGGTCAACTTATCAGGGGAATTCATGTGTGCTGTCTAAAGGATCGCAATATACAAATAGTGTTCAGATACACTGATTTTGCAGTATGTATAATCAAGACAAGATACCTGAGCAAGTGGATGGAAGCCTGCAGGCTTCCAAAGTGAAACATGTTCTACCACTACGGCCAGTGGCAGCTGAAAGTTTAACTAAAACTAACAAGGAAAAGCTCCAAATCCATGGTATGAATCAGCAGTCATCACATACTGTGAATTAATGTCTTTAAAAGAATAAAGTGACTCACTGTGTATAATAAGAACATGTGATGTCATGATGGAAGTGGAACAAGTAAAGAATCTCTTCAGAGAAGACACATGGAGTGGGGATGTGTCAGGATACTCTAGCATTGTCTAAGGAGATGAGAAGCTGCCTGTGCACAGGAGGAGGATTTTGCGGTTCCTGGAAAAGTGTGCTCTTTGGTGAGGTGAAGTCTCCATTACATTCTTCATGATTAAGCTCTGCAGATTCCTCCTGTGCTAAGTGAGCTCACTTAGAGACTAGTTCTTAAAAGACTATAAGGCCAGTCTGTTTGTGCACCTGAGAAGATATGTCTGGAACATTTAAGGATGACAGGGTTTCCCAAAGAACATTTCTTTTGTGGTAAAAATATTAGTACCTACAGTAGCTCATTACTTTAAAGTTGAACTGAAAACAAAGAAAGGAAGACACTCGCAGAGATTCATGATGAAATATGATAGAATTCAAATCCTGAAGACACATGCTGAACCATGGCTTTGCCTAGCTTTTCAAGGTATAATGAATAACAAATTCGCTATACACAAATCTGACAATGGTCATACAAGCAGTATGTGAAACCAAGCTGTTCCATCCTAAAAACCTACAGTTTCCAGATACTTATAAACATTTTCATAATATTTGAAAAGTAAATTGTTTTAAAATATGTTTAGGTCCCACTGATTGATCAATCAAATGACTACTGCTTATTACTTTTTTAGTTAATGATGATGGTTTTTATAAAATATCAACACCAACAAAGACTCATCATTTTGATAAAAAGTGTTTTTTTTTGTAAAGTAATAAACAAAACATAAATTACTACACACCATGGATGATGTTTTACTAATCATACTAAAAATTAAACTATCCATTTTAAGACTCTGAATCCTGACAACTGTTGTAAAAAGAGAAATTCCTAGGGGAATCACACATCATGGAAATTGTGGATGTTTTATAATCAGAATATGAGAGATAATAAAGATTATGAAAACAATCCACCCCATGTGAACAGTGCTTCCCAGTGTCCAAGTTCTACTGGATTCATTTTCATAAAAACATATGCAGCCTAGTCAAAAATATATGTAATTATTAAGAAACTAACACAAATGTCTAATCTACAAAGGTGAAAAACATAAATGCTGTGAGAAAATTCAAATATGCAAAGCTAAAAGCTTACATGGAATGTTGATAAATTTCAAAGCCTCTTCAATGCTTCATGAATAAAAACAGATGTTACACAAAATAATTTTAAGAAAAGGAGCCATTTAAAAATCACAAAGAAGATCAGTTTCTTAGGAAGCTGAGACAGGAGGATTGCAGGTTAGAGGTCCGCCTCAGCAATATTGCAAGACTCTCAGGAATCTAGAAAGACCTTGCTTCAAAACAAACAAACAAACAAACAAACAAACAAACAGGGATGAGAGTATAGCTTGTAGGCAGAATATCCCTGGAACAAATCCCCATATTATAGCAAGGAAGGAAGGAAAGGAAAGGAAAAAAAAAGAAGAAAGGAAGGAGAGAGGGAGGGAGGGAGGGAGGGAGGGAAGGAAGGGAGGGAGGGAAGAAGGGAAGGAAGAAGGGAAGCCAAACAGCAACAAAAGAACATAGAGGCTATTTTGATGTTTTTAGCTTTGATGCAATAAAATCATGAAATCACAAATGATAGTTAAGGGATACAAATAGTATCAAAATTATTTGAGTTTATTTGAAATCAAAGATGTAAAAAATTATTTCATAGTACTAAAGTTTTAGAGGCCAAGTGAAACCAAACACTGTCTTGGGATTCAGAAACCTGAATTCTAATGTCATGTCTATGAACCTAAATCCAATTCATATTATCTGTAGTCCAGGCAACATCATCCTTCATTTGCTAAATATTTATTTATTGAATGCCTGCTGTATAAGCCATGAGAGTTAGTAAGAGCCCACAGATGTTCTAAGATTCTGCTGCTGCCCTCAAGAGACTCACAGTTCCGCGTCAGAGAATGAAATGGAAAGAAATCATTTTAATATCATAAGACATTCAAGTTACAGTATAGGCATAACAATCAGAGAAACAATTTTCTTTGATCAGAAGATTCCTTGATTTTTCAGGGAATTTAATGCTTGTGTTGAGCCCTGAAAAATTCACAGGGGTTTGGCAGCAGGGATGATAATTTGGGGAAGAAGTGGAGGTGAAAGGACTGGCATATATGAAAGACTAAAGCATAAAATAGCATTTTGGGTTCAGAGCACCTGAGCGTTGCCCATATATAGAGCATGTGTGGAGACACAGGGCTGCAGCAGAAGCCTGTCAGGGAAAGCCTGAGTATGATGCTACCTGTTTGTGCTTTATTTTGTAGGCAGTGGGAAACCATGAAATGGACTTTACAGAGGAATAACAGGAGGAAATATGTTCTGTGAAAAGAATGCTGATGATAAAAGCTAACTGGGTCGACTGGAGGCAAGTGGCACCAGAAGACACAGTCTTGAAGCGTATTTCAAGTTACTACACTGGCCAGAGGCAACTGCAGATTATCTGTATAATGGACACAGTGAGAATAGAGGTTAAAAGTCACCCATGGCCTTCCATCTCCCTCTTGGTGAGAGCAGCCACTTCGAGCTACAGTAAACCTTTTCCTGGATGGACTGGCTGAGTCGTATTTTCATTTTCCTTTGCTAATCACATTCATTCTTACTGCCACCAGAACAAATCATCACAAGCTTGCTGGCTCAAAACAACACAAATTTATTATCTTATAGTTCTGTAGGTCAGAAATCTTATAGGAGCCTCAAGTGGGTATCAAAAAACAAAGGAGTCAGCAGGGTTCCAACTCTAGGAGAAAGCTGTTTCCTTGGCTTCTTCCAGCTTTTATAGTTTTCTTACATTCCCAGGTTCCTGGACCAAGTCCCACTGTGGTGGGTTCACTCTGACCATTTTGCTTCCTTCTTCTACATTTAAGAGACCTTGTGATTACAGTGGGCATGCTCAGATAATCCAGGGTAATCTCTCTAATTAATGTAAGAGGATGAACATATGTCATTCAGTCGGCCACCTCAATTCCCCTGTCCCAAGTAATGAGATATAATCACAGGTTCTAGAGTTCAGGGTGTGTGCATCTTTGGTAGGATCATTATTCTGCCTATCACAGGAAGGGTGTTAATAAACTTAAAGAAGCAGAAGGCTCACAGTGCAGAGTGAAAGAAAGAGAAGTAAAGGGCAGTCCACTGCAGAGAACTTCAGGCAGCCACTGCCTTCTCTTTCACAGGGCAAGGAATAGCATTTCTAAGGTCAGAATAAATCACAAACCTTATTTTTAAAAGTCAGGTCATGGAGTTGTAGAAAGATACCTTTAACTCATGTTTCCATATGTGTAAATCTCAACGTTTTCATAAATAATGGCAGAAGCCAATCTCTTACATAAAGGGCTACCACTCTTATTTCCTAGCTTCTAAATCTTTATGTAGCAATCTTAATTTCCAAGGGACTGAGGCATTCATTCAAAAGCTGCACAAAGCATAAGAGAACCTTCTTCATAGAAGAACAACATGAACAACTGAAAAGGACTTTCTTGGCCTTTTCAATTCAAACAGGACTGCCTTCTCTTTTCAAACGCATTTTATAATATGGATCAGACAAATGATCATCTCTTTAAAGGTTTCCTGAGCAACCTTTGGTCATCTCCTCCCCCAGTGAAGCTGAGAGGCCCAAGGACAGTGTGTTCTCATAGAAGACCAGCTTCACAACTCTCTGCAGAGGCTTAAGAACAGAAAAGGCTGGCATTGTACTTGCATCGTTACCTTAGACATTATGTGATGCCAAGCTTCCAGTCCTGAATTTCAAATCTAAGACAAAATAGCTTCAGAAAAAAGGAGGCTTGAGGAAAGAAACAGACCAAATAACATTATGTCCAGATATAAAAGTATTACTCACAGCCTTGTTAGCATGTGCAGGGAGGGAGGAGGTGTGGCAGAATGGGGCTAGGAGGGAACCCCATGGACAGATATGTGTGCATATAAAGGTATCACTTTGAATCTCACTATGATCAAAAATTATATTGCACCAAAACATTTCTAAAAAAAAAGCAAAAGAAAGCATGCAGGCTTTGGTAATGACAACCTATCCTAAGAAAGAATAAACATGAGTACTTCATATGCTTGTCAAAGACAGCTATTAAATTCCCCTTTGAACAGGCATGTCATAGGAATTTCTAAAATATCTTTTTTTTTTTTATCTTCTTGAGACTATTATTGCCTGCCTTTTTCACTGCTGCCAATATTATAGAGCTAAGAGCAAGAAGAAGGTACTCAGTAATTGTTGAATTTATTGGAGCTGTCTACCACAAACTGTCAAAACAGAATTAAGAATGTTTGTAATAAAAAAAAAAAAACACCTGGCAGACTGACTCCTGACAATGGGAGCCAGTTTAAAAAGGTCAAATAAATGGCTGAAATTTAGTCACAATTACTTTGATTCATGTGGCAAAAAGATACAATGTGTTAGCAGTGTTACAGACAACTTCCAACCGGTCATCTACCAACTGTGCCTTACCCAACAGTTTTATGGGTCCTGTTTATTTTGAGATATAGGCCAAGTTTAATGAGAAGACTGGAAGGTATAGAGTAACTGCTTGACCATAGCCCTGAAATATTTCCATTGGCTAAGATATTTTTTGGTTCTTTTAATTAGCTCCTAGTATTATATTTTATACCATGTGTCAAACTACATTGACTAGAGAATTTAAAAGGTCATTCTAATAAAAGAGGTGTGTGTGTGTGTGTGTGTGTGAGAGAGAGAGAGAGAGAGAGAGAGAAAGAGAGAGAGAGAGGGAGAGAGACACAGAGAGAAGACACTGGGTTTTGAATGTAGGGGAAGTCTACCTCTGAGCTACACCCCAATCCCTATTTTATTTTTTATTTTGAAACAGGGTCTTGCTAAGTTGTGGAGGTCTCACTTAGTTGCTGAGTCTAGCCTCAAACCTGGGATCTTCCTGTCTTAGCCTCCCAAATCCAGATTATAGGCATGCGCTACCACACCCAGCTTATCTTTTAGTATTTATTGAATTTAAAGGAAACTAAAATCTGGAATTCATAGAAGATGACATGGTTGCATTTTATATAAGAAAACCAACTTGGAAGTTAAAGGAGTAGACACAATGAATTATTGTACAATGAAAAGCAAAGTATTTAATGTGTGAGTGCATCATTTCCTCTTAATTGAAAAAGCGCTGATTCGAATCATGTCAGACAACAGGGCTTCCACTCTGCCTCATCATGTTTCAACTCCCTGCTTATTTCAGCAAGCAGAAACAGTTTAGGACTTACAGATCACCTGTTTTCACCTGGTTGTTGACCTCGACACTCAACTGAAACACTCACTATTCTTACCTGAATCTAGATGCCAGGATGTTTTTCCCTCAGATCCTGTAGTCAGATCATCTGACTATACCACTTTTTAAAAAAAATACTTGTATTAGTGCACTGTTATATCACATCATTATGTAATGCAAAGCGGTAAGATACATACATGGACATAGTACTTGGTGAGCTTCCCCTCAGCTCCCTCCCCTTCTCCTTAAATGATATTGAGACTGGCATTAATTGTTTCACATATGTACATAACTTCAGTGGCAGTGTTTCCTTCGTTGATTCTCCTTCCCCTGCCATGCTGCCCTCTGCTAGACCTCCTCCATCGCTCCACTCGAGTTTCTCCTCCATTATCTAAAGTCCCTCTAGTATCCCAACTACTCCCTAGCTTCCACATATGAGAGAAAGCATATGGCCTTTCACTTTCTGTGACTGGCTAATTTCACTTAACATAATGTTCTCCAGGCCCATCCATTTTCCTGCATATGACATAATACTTTTGTTCTTCTTTATTGCTGAATAGAATTCCATTGTTTATCTATCCCATTATTTTTAATCCATTCATGTGCTGATGGACACCAAGGTTAATTCCATGATTTGGCTATTATGAATTGTGCTGCTATAAACATGGATATGTATTGCTATAATGTTATGATTAATCTTCCTTATTTTATTGTCTCCCTGTGTTCTGGTCAATCCTGATTCATTGGAGATTTCAGTATCTGCCTCACATTTTCTCTCCACTCTATCCCGTGTCATGATTCTTTGTGGCAGAAGCATTGCCATGGATCACATGATCCACACTGGAGTCTCTTAAATGCTCCACCATCCGCATCCTTCAAGTATCCTCATCTCTGACCAGTACAGCTTACCCCTGAGGTCCCTCACCACACAATTGTTGGCTCTCTGGGAGATGACGCTGCCACTTTTTAGTGTTCTACTATCACTCATTCCTACTTCTTTCCCCCTACAAAAAGGAAAGTTATGAAGTTTGCATTTACAAAACCAGACAATCTCAGATATTGATGTAGTACAAAATGACCTGGAGGACCAGGTAAAACACATGGACGACTGGACCACACCACAAAATTTCTCATTCAGTAAGTCTAGGACCAGAATTTGCATTTCCAGTAAGTTTTCAGATGCTGCTAATGCTGCTTTGAAAATTATTTCCCTACACCATTATTATAATCACCTTTTTCACCATTCTCCAATTCCTGGCCTATTATCTCTTTGTCAAATTCATATTTTAAACTGCAAATCTGTTTATATCCAGTTATTATTCTACTTTGAATTTATGGTTAGCACCGCAAAGGGTCTCTGGAAAAACAAACACATTAAATTCTCTTGAAATTCCCTAAGTTGCACACAGCCTAACTCTCTGAAGGATGATTTCATAGCATCCTTATTCCTTTCTCCATCCCAGTCTATGCAGCCCCAGGGGAAATCTTGCCTAATAATCTCTCAGGAAGTCTGAGCAATCAGATGTGTACTCCTTTCTTTCTCCACTGCCAAATCTACCACTCAGCCAACATTCAAATATATCTCTTCTCCATTCCTTAATATTTGCTGCCAAAATTACTAATCTATCCTGCATTTCCCTAGCAATTTATCTGTACCTCTCTTATAACACACACTATTTCTTCTGACATTAGAGTTGATAAACACTTTTCTTCTACTGGATTACAAACTACAAAAAAAGAAAGAAAGAAAGAAAGAAAGAAAGAAAGAAAGAAAGAAAGAAAGAAAGAAAGAAAGGATGTTTATGTGTAGGTCACCTTTGCAACCTCCAAAGCAGGCTTATGACTATTATTTTAGAAACTTAGTAAACTAATGAGAATACATGACCCTCCCCGCTTTCCCCCCCTATATTTATCTTTACTGAGATATACTTCATGTACTATAAAACTTTACCTATTTAAAGTATGTAAGTCAGTGGATATTTAGACTAAATTTGAATTGGCTTAATTTAAATAATTGATGTTCATAATAAAGTATTCAATCAATCCAAGGGTTTAAAAAACATAAAACAGTCCCCTGGAGTGAGCTAAGAGGGAAGGGTAGAGGGCAGTTTCTTCAACACACTCCCCATTATCATCCTGTCCTCATTCAGCTACATACCTTCCCACCTCACAGGCCAGCTTGAGCTCCCAGGTGACCTCATGACTAGAGAACAGTCTTTTCAAAATGACTCACAATCTTGAGAGGCTAAGGCAGGAAGATAACAAGTTCAAGGCCAGCCTGGGCAACTTAGTGAGACTCTGTCTCAAAGAAAAAATAAAAAGGTCTGGGGATGTAGCTCAGAAGGGGAGTATACCTGGGCTCAATCCCCAGCATGCAACAAACAAACAAATAAATAAATAAAAAAATCTAGATATGGCTTGTGAACTTTTTATTCTAACAATGACACAACCTACTCTTTCTTTCCATCAAATTATTATCTACTTCATTTCAAGTTGTGCTCACCTAACACATCATTAAAGCAAACCAGGGAAAAGGATGACAGTCTATTTAAAATTCTTCTCAGGAGGCTTATGATCCCCAGTGTGAAGAAAGGGCAGGTCATGGCATTTGTTTCAGGAAGAACACTGCTCTCAGCACTGAATACGAAGAGAGAATAAAACAGTGTTTCATTTTAAGCTACAATAGCCCCAAATGTTTGTGTATAAGTAAGAGTTTGCAAGAACCTTTTATTCTATATGAAAGTTTTAGAGCATGGTCACAAAGTGTGATTATGCAAAGATAAGTAGTTTTATGCACATTATTTATAACTCTATCTCTATGGAATGACAAACTGGGAAAACAGACCAAGAGCATGCAAAACAAAGTGGGAGAACAAAAAAAAGCAAAGCACAGAACTATGCTGAGGGTAGAATATTACCTCTTAGAGATAAGACAAAGCAAATATTCCAATGTGTTAGACATGCTATTTTCTATGTGGTGAGATTTAGAGGTATGCCTTTTCTTTATGTTGCCAGTTTTCAATAATCAGCACACATTACTTAAGCTTTGTGTAAATTACTGTAATTTTGTAGACCAGAATGTCCTATAGTATATCCAAGCTTTATCAACCTCCAAGTCTAAGAACTAAATCTAATGTATTTCAAATACATTTTTATTGGTATGATTATACATTTTTATTGGTATGATTATACATCATAATGAAGCTTAGAATGATAGAAACATACATGTATACAGCACTTGATGTGAATATGTCCTCAGGGAGACTTTTATTTTTCTTTGCCAAACATAGATATTTTTTAAGTGAAATAATCCATGTGCTTTACCGCTTGATAACTACATACTACAAAGAAGAAAGAGAAATAATCAGACCTTAACTATTCAACAAATATTTAGACATGATGATGTTAATAGACTTTTTAACAGAAAATAAGCACATATTGGCTAAAAGTCTCAATCAGATGCAATTAAAATACATTTGTTCTGAGGCTATTATGCACCAGAGTTCATGGAAGAAAAAAGAGACAGGTTAAAGATGGAGATGTTCAGGAAAAGTGAGAGCTCACCTTCCCCCGAGGGAGACTGCCAGGCATATAAAACTCCACAGCAATGGGCTGGTTGTTTGAAGGTGGTAAGACAAAGTGCCTTTGGAACATGAAGGGAACAATTAACTGCCCAACCAATTAGCCCTGTTTTTCATATTTCAGGATTGAAAAACTACAAAAAGGCAAGGAATTTAGGATACCAGTTCCACTGAATTGAGTTGAGGGTAATATTTAAACTCAGTAAGGATGGTGCACAGGAGAATGGGAGAGGACCTGAGAGGTTTGGTAAGTCATCTACTGGATGATAAAAGCCTACCGACATGGTTCACTGACTAGAAAATCTGGGTTTTGATTTCATAGGAGATGAAATGATACTAAAGGTCATTATATTAAAGAGGTTCCCTTGATGCAAGATAAAATGGAAAAAGAGCTCCAGCCACAGAAGCTTGTGCAGCAAGAGAAATGAACATGGAAGTAGACTCACATGAGGAATGGGATGCTAGAAAGTGTGACAGAGTTGTTGAGGCTTAAAAAAAAAAAAAAAAAGGAGACTCACCTCACTTGATCTAATGTTACCCTCCAACTCTCAAAAATGATGATTTCATCTCCTGATGAAAAGAGTGGGCTTAGAGAAGAGGAGCCAGCAGGTGTAACAGAAGGTAAGACTACGAGCACAGTGCTGAAGGAGTTCACTCACTCATCTAACCTATGACAATGCATGTAGCAATTATTCAATGACTGGTGTGTTCTTTCTCCTCACTTCTCCTATCATGTAGGTGAAGGGATTATGTGGCATGACTTAACTCTTCTAGAGATCAATATCAGTACCTATGAGTTTAGATTATCATGATCATCTTTCTATGAAAAAATAGATTAATATTAATGAGCACTGTATTATAATCAAAGAATCCAAGAAAAAATCTTCTCTGTTCATAGGAAGGAATTCTTGTTCTTCACAGGGGTAAACCAGTTGTTACCACCATAGAAACAATGTGAATCATAGAAGAAAACGTATCTTCCTTTTTGTTATTGGCTGTGGAAAACATTTAGAGCAAGTGGCTCTCAAACTTTAGTATGAATAGGAACCATTTGGAGATTCCTCACTCTCCTACCTGGGACTGTAATTCATTTCAAGAAATTCTACTGTAATTCCAGTACTTGGAAGGCTGATACAGGAGGATTACAGGTTTGAGACCAAGCTCAGGAATTTAGCAATACTCTCAGCAACCTAGCAAGATCCTGTTTCAAAATAAAAAATAAAATAGGACTGGGGGAGTAGCGCAGAGGTAGAATGCCCCTGGGTTCAATCTCCAGTAAAACACGCACATGCACACGCACACGCACACGCACACAAAGGAGGAGGAGGAGGAGGAAAGAAATTCTAAAGTAGGTGCTTCCAAAAACATTTTGAAAAGACAGGCTTTGTAACCCAGTTAGTAAAGACATCACTCTGTGCAAACCATTGTCCCCTAGTTTGACCTATTTCCTAAAACCTCTAAATTTCAAAGTTTATTTTACCTTAGTGTACCTCTCTATATTTAAATAAGCTCTCAAACTTTGTTTGAAACAGGGGAAGGTGAAGTACATAAAGGCTTTTGAATTAATATGGTTATATCTTATTATTCCTTATCCAAATATCAGGGAGAGAAAGCTGATCAATTTTTTAATAGCAGATGAACCAGTAACAGCCCTGGGGAAAGAAACTGCAAAGAGAGGCCAGACATACCGATGTATTATTAAATAGCAAATTAGGCTGCTGGCTTGATGTAGGCACACTGACAGCACTGTACCCTTTGATGTTCAAATGGAAGGCTCTAAAATTGTACTTGGTTCATTTCAAGTGCACACATGCAGCACCGGGACATGCTTGTTCAAGTATTAGCACAACTGTATGACCTTTCACAGATGACAGAAAGAGCTCTTATTGTTTACATGTGAAATGTGATTTGATGAAAAACAATTATTAACCAGTCAGCACTCATTTATTGAGGGAGTACTATGTGAAATACTTTAATTTCACTTTAATTCTCATATACTACAGTGAAACACTGAATCATCTAGCTAATTCTGAGGAAAAATAATAGAAGAATTGAGCAGCAAATAATTTTGAATTAAATATTTTGCATATTTAAATCAACCATATTGTCTTAACTCTCTTTTATGTGTGTAGAATTTATTTTACAACTACTCTTTTCATTTCCTGTTTCTCATGATGAAAATATAAAGGGACTTCTTTAGAATATACAGAACAGAAAAACAACAAGAATAATGGCTAACACTTATTGAGCATTTTCTCTGAGTTCATGAGACTCAATTTTATATTTGGAATTAGGGACAGAAATCATCCCTTGAGGTATCAGAAACCTCTTTAGAGAAATAATTTCAGAGAATTTTTCAAACATAGAAAAAGACTTGGGCATCCATGTACAGGAGATATATAGAACACTGTTAAGAAAAGATCAAAGAAGGACCTCCCTACATCATGTAATAATCAAAACAACTAACACAGAGGCCAAGGAAAGAATCTAAAAAGCAGTGAGAACAAAAGAATGAGTGGTATTCAGGGGCAAAAAAAAAAAAAAAAAAAAATCACTCTACATTTCTCAACCTAAGTCATAAATGCCAGGAGTGATCTATACAATATACTCCAGACCCTGGAAGAAAACAAGTTAACTGCTATATCTAGCAAAGATGCCATTCAAAATTGATGGAGAAATAAAAACGTTCCAAGACAAGCAGAAATTTAAAGAATTCATGATTACCAAGCTAACACTAGAGAAAATATTTAAAGAAATAAAACAAAAGAATTAAAAAAGAAGTAAATTCCAGACCCCGTTAAGAGGCAAACTCCACTGGGTGGGCAAAGAAGAAATAACACTACATCAAACAGGAAATACAACTCAAAATAACAGGAAAGAAAAATCTTATCTCAATTATAACACTGAATGTCAAAGATCTTAATTCCCAAATTAAAAGACTGGCAATGTGGATTAAAAAACATAACCCAATTATATGTTGTTTGCAAGAAACTTACCTTACAGCCAAAGATATCCATATACTAAAGGTGAAAGGATATACCATGCAATTAGAGACCAAAAACAAGCAGGAGTAGCAACATTCATATCCACAAAACAGACTTTAAGCTAAAATACATCACAAAAGACAAAGTGGGTCACTTCTTATTAATAAAAGGAATAATTTAACAAGAAGATATAATGATCGTAAACACTTATGCCCCAAATATGGGTGCACAAATGTTTGTAAAACAAACTCTTTAGGACATCAGGTCTCAAACAAACCCAAATACGGTAACAGTGGGAGACTTCAACACACCACTCATGCCACTAGATCAATCTTCCAGACAAAAATAAGTAAAGGCTCTTCAGACCTAAAGAACATCATAAAACAAATGGACCTAATAGATACATGCACATTCTTCTGACTACACATTCTTCTCAGCTGCCCATAGAGCCTTCTCCAAAATAGACCACATCCTGGGCCACAAGGAAAGCACAAGCAAATTTTAAAAAATGTAGTATAATTCCCTACATATTCCCCAATCACAATGGAATGAAAGTAGAAATCAACAACAGGAAGACCAAAAGAAATTACATAAATACATGGAGACTGAAAGATACCCTTTAAAATGAGGCCTGGATGAGAAAGAAAGAAGAGGAGAAATAAATTCCTGGAATTAAATGAAAATAGAGATATGATGTACCAAAATCTATGGGATACTTTGAAGGTGGTGTTAAGAGGAAAATTTATAGTGCTAAGTGACCATATAAGAAAAACAGAAAATCATCAAATAAACACCCTAATGACACACTTCAAGGACCTAGAAAAACAGGAACACTCTAATCCCAAAGCCAGTAGAAGACAGGAAATAATTAAGTCAGGACAGAAATCAATGATATAGAGAATAAAAAACAATACAAAGGATAAAGAAAACATCTAGTTCTTTGAAAAGATTAACAGATTGGCAAATCCCTAGCCAATCTAACCAAAAGAAAGAGAGAATCAACTCAAATTATTAAAATTAGAAATGAAAAAGGAGACATCACCACAGTGGGGAAATTCAGAAGATTATTGGAAACTATTTTGAAAATTTATATTCCAATAAACTGAAAGAAATTGACAGATTTCTAGATATATGCAACCCTACCTAATTGAACCAAGAGGATATAGAAAAACTAAACTGACCTATAGCAAGCAAAGAGATAGAAACAGCAATAAAAAGTCCTTACATTAAAAAAACATATAACCCAATCAAGAAATGGGCAACTGAATTGAATAGACACTTCACAAAAGAAGAGATACAAATGGCCAATAGACACATGAAAAAATGTTCAACATCATTAGCAATCAGGGAGATGCAGATCAAAACTACACTGAGATTCCATCAAATCCCAGAATGGTAATCATCAAGTAGTCAAACAACAATAAATGTTGGTGAGAATGTGGGAAAATACACATTCTTCTACACTGTTGGTGAGATTGCAAACTAGATCAACAACTATGGAGATCAGTGTGGAGATTCCTCAGAAAGTTGGAAATGGATCCACCATATGATCCGGCTATACCACTCTTAGGTATCTTTCCAAAGGGGTCAAAATCAGAGAACTACAGTAATATCTGCGAATCTATGTTTACAGCAGCAAAATTCGCAATAGCCAAATTATGGAACCAACATAGCACAATGGAGCCAGGGAGGTGGTCTATGGGAAGGGGAGGGGGAAGACTGAGGTTCATTAATGGAAATACTACCCTCAACTATGTGTACATACTACCATCAACTATGTGTCAAACTACGTACTCTGTATTGGGAAGGAGGAAAATGGGCAGGCGGGTCCACCAAGTGCTGTGTGCATGTATGTCACTGTCAACATGATTTACATTATGTGAGAATATAGTGCACCAATAAAAGCACGTTACATATATATAAAAAAAGAAGAGCCGGGCGTGGTGGTGCAAGCTTGTAATCCCAGCATTCGGGAGGCTGAGACCGGAGGATCCGGGTTCGAGGGCAGCCTCAGCTATCTAGTGAGGCACTCCGCAACTTAGTGAGACTCGGTTTCAAAATAAAGGATAAAAAATAGGGCTGGGGGTACAGCTCGGAGGTAGAATGCCCCTGAGTTCAATCCCTACTACCGCAAAAAAAAAAAAAAGAAATCATCCCTTGATAAAACAGGAAATGGAGAAGCAATGCCTATTGGCATTTGTTCAAAATCACGTGCACTGTGTGATATATCATTTCATTGGATCATCACAAATACCTCACAAAAATGTGAATGTGCTAAGAGCCAATGCTAAGCAACTAACTCAACATATAAACTCTACATTTAATTTTTATACATATAATCCCAAAGTGATTGTTATGAAATCTTACTCTCTATATAGGACAAAACATAAACTCCTATATTTACTTTTCTAAATTAAAAGTAGTTTCATTTATTTTGTTACAAAACCAGCATGGAATTGGAACAAAAACAGACAATAGATCAATGTAATAGAAGATACAGAAACAAATCCTCACACTTACAGCCAGTTGATTTTTGACAAAGGAGCCAAAAACATAAATTAGAGAAAAGAGCCTTTTCAATAAATGGTGCTGAAAAGTTGGTTTGCCATATGCAGAAGAGTAAAATTAGATCCCAAACTTTGACCTTGAACAAGAGTCAACCCAACATGGATCTAAGACCTAGAAATGAGACCAGAAACTTTGAATCTCTGCCCATTAGGGAGGAAGGAGAGCACAGGCTGACTCTAGAGGTGCAAAGACAACAAATGCCTTGTCTCCATGAAATCTCTAGCATCAAGGAAAATACACCAAAGGAGCAGACTTAAAGAGCAAAGAACAGAACAGTCCTTTCACAAATATGTGAGAAAGGGGGAAGTCGAGTTCCTTACTCCTTCAGAGTCCTGGCAATCAATGGTGGGGCAAGATGCTGAGCATAAGTTTCTCTTCAGCACCGAGGGTAGACTTCTTCTAGTTGCTTCTATTCCAATGGCACTGCTGAGGCCTGGCTTATTCCATGGGAAAGTAAACAGTTGTTCTGTTATGAAGGCCATGACCATATTTTACATAAATCTTTGTTTTCTAGAAGAAGTTTTCTAGATGTTCTTTGTTCTTGGGAAGGAAGGCACAGAACCGACAGTATTACTTGTGTGGAGACGAAGAGCAGAACCCTGGAGCCAAGTCACAAGAATTTCTTCTTATCACTTCATGAGGCCCCTCTTCTGCTTGCTCTCCCTCTCATTACTGATTATATCAGGCAGGAGCAAAGGGGGCAGTCGAAGGGATTAGGGATCCACAAACTTTCCCTTCTAATTTCAGAAACCTTCCAAGCTGATCAGCTCCTGTGTCCTACCCCACATTCCTTCCCTGCTTGCAGCATTGCTTATGGGATGCTTGGAAAATACAGGCCTCACCTGGCAGGTATCCAACACAAGGTTGCTTACACTCACTCAGCAACATGCCATAGAAGATTCCCGTGCTCTTGGAAAGCTACACCACTGTGTCATATGGACAGGCTCAGACACCTGAGCTTTTCTGCCTGTCCAGTTCATGAAGAAAAGGAGTCCATGTTTTACAACTTAGGAAGGTACTTCTAAACTTAGGAAGGTACTTCCAATCTGTTTTTACATGTAAGCATAATAAATATGATCTGTAAAATATAATATGACATAAAATAACCTAGTCACAAATATTAAGGAATGCAAGTCTGTATCACTTTTTGTCTTAAATCAGACAATTATCAGGGATATATAAAACCTGGAGTTACAGATAATGAAGAAATAAAAGGAGTGATATTCTACTTAAGGAAAAAGTCCGCTACCTGTTTAAAAGAAATGTAGTTAAAGATGCATGAGGAAGGAAGATGACTAGAGCATTCTCATGATTATACAGTATTACTTTTTTTTTTTTTTTATTATATAATTGTTCCTTTATTCTATTTTTAAAAAAGATCTTTTTTTTTTTTTTAATTTTTATTGTAGTAATTCGTGCAATATAGTGTACATCTTTGTTAAGTACAAATTGTTAACAACATATTTGCACACAATTCTCATTTGACCCCTTCCCCGATTCCCTCCCCTTTCCCGTTCCCTCCCCCTCCCTCCCCCTAAGGTCCACTTCAGTGAGTGACCTTGTTATGATTGTGTAGG
>PVLC010013109.1:0-42517 GCA_004027655.1 Graphiurus murinus | reverse complement strand
TGGGGACTTAGCTCAGTAGTAGAATTCCTCCAGTACCACACGTGCACATGTGTGTACATGCACACACACACACACACACACACACACACATACACACACACACACACACACACACACACACACTAAGAATAGCTACATAATATGGAGTAGAACCAAGTTACATAGATGTCATTTGAAGACAAGAATAACCATGATATTTCTCTAATGCAGCACAATAGACATAATATGCATTACTCTGAACCAGAGGAAGATTCTTTAACTAGATATTTAAATACACACTATAGCACCTTACAGCCTGTGTAACATTGAACAAATTACTTATTGTCTTTGAGTCTTAGTTTTCTCATCTGTAAAATGGAAATAATAATAGTGTTTATTTAATAGGGTTATTATGAGGATTCAATTATTCAGTAAGTTGTAAAATGCTCACAACAGCACCTGGAACGTAGCAAGCACTCCATAATAGCTGTTTGTTTGTCTGTCTGTCTGCCTGTTTTTTACTATGATCATTCTTAAAAGCAAGACAGTTTATTGCTTTACTCTGTCTGTTCTCTGACACATTCCCTTTGACCAAATGAAATACATGTAGAATTTAGACTAACAAAATGGTCTTTGCATTCTATAGGATCTGAGGCCTCCAATTTAGATGTTCAGATGGGAGTCTTTCATTTTATAAACAGTGACATCTTCTGTTGAGGCACAATATCACAGCCCAGCTTTGGGGGGGCACTAAATAAATAACCCATAAGGCAGGGTTTCAGAAGACTGAGTATGAAATTGGGGAATGTCTGGGTGTTTTATAAATGCCTAGGATTATAATGAGCTAAGAAAGGATGGCATGGCAGGGTGAATAGGAGGACCCAGGAAGGTGATATATTTTAAGTGCAGCCTACAAAGTCCAGAGAGCACATGATGCCTGCAGTGCAACTGGAGGCCATTCAGATGGACCTTCTTTCACATACTCCCCCATCCCCCACCAGGCTTCTTCAAATCAGTCTTTGGGAGATTTTATCCAGATGACTAAACCTCTAGATATTAATGGAAAATGATGTTTGCTTTATAATAAACATGGCTAGAATGCATTTGCAGAGTATACTGAAGGAGGCATAGATGCTTTTCAAAGTGTGTATGTGAACCATGAAAAGAGTATTTTAGAAACTCTTTAGCATAGATTAGGCAAGACAATGAGTAAATATTCTGAGAATTAGTATGGTACCTATTTGCTTTGAATAGAGTCGTAAACTTGTCAGCAAGCAATTAATGAGAAGCACTATTGAAATGAAACTTAGCTCTAAGTGCTTGTTATTACTTGAAAAACACTTGAAAGGTTGCCTAGAATCCAGCAAGTTGTCTCTGTTGCTATGCTGCCATCCTCACTTATAAGGAACTGCAAGAAAAACTGCAAGAGGCATTCCACCTCCAGGGAACAGTTACTCAGCAGGCTGGACTCCTCAGCAAGGCTGTCTTGTTACGAGGGCTGGTCCCATTTAGTGAAAGTCCAAGTTAGAAAACATTGGGATAGAATTATTTTCTAGGAATATCTGCTAAGGTGTAGCAAAATATGGACCTGATACCTTCTTGAACTAAATAGAATTTGTAATTAGTCTGCTATTTATATGTTAAGGGATTAAGCTGATGTCCCTGGAAGAATCCTTGAAAAGCTTCAAGTCATGCCAGCCATGCTCCTCCCTAGGATCCATTTTTATGTATTTATTTGCAAAGAGTTCTGAGTATTGTTGGTGTTTGGTTGGTTGGTTTTTGTTTGTATGCTTTGGTAAGGAGACATAAGCTCAGGCTACGCCTGTATTATTATGAACTCCCTTTAAGTGGAATCTGAATCGAAGAGATTTTTGCATTAGTGAGAGGTCTCTGACAGTAATCCACAGGTGTGGTTATGAATAAAGGCAGGACAAAGCAAGTAGTAAGAATGGTGGAGGAGAAAAAACAGGGAAAGGATAAGGAGAGGAAAAAGTAAAGTAATTGAATATAGTATTTTTTTTTTAATTGGTACTGAGTGTTCTTGAGACCTCACACTTGGAGCTGAGTCATGCATTCCAGAGAAAGGAAACTAGGTTCCAGGTACATAGAAATTATTTCAGTCTCCCATTTACATTCAGGAGACATTTACTGAGAACCTAATATTCACCAAGTATTATACTAAGCATTGGAACAAATTCTAAGGACAGTATTATTCTGGTCCCTGTCTTCCAAGAGCCCCCAGTAGAGGTTTAATCCATCCTGTGGCTTCAATATCTTCAAGACTTGTTTTGCAAAGTTATATTATGAACAAATAACCAATGTAGGGAATGAAAGAAGAATTATCCCCACTCATTCTACAAACATCAAAAGGATAATAAGTAGCCGGGCATGATGGCGCACACCTATTATCCCAGTACTTGGGAGACTGAGTCAGGAGGATCGCAGGTTCAAGGCCAGCCTCTGCAAATTACCAAGACCCTCAGTAATTTGGTGAAACCCTGATTCAAATTAAAAAATAAAAATGGGCTTGGGGTGTAGCTCAGAGGTGGAATGTCCCCAGGTTCAGTTCCCTGTTCCAAAAATAAAAAGTATATGTAAACATTAAAAAAACTTTATGCCAATAAATTCCACAACTTAGATGAAAGGAACAAATTCTTGAAAATGAAACAAAAGAAACACCTTACCAATACTGATACACAATACAGTTAAAAAAGATTGTTTTTGAGTAGACTCATAGCTATTAAGTAAATTAAATTTACTGTTTAAAACCTCCCCACAAACAAAACTCCAGGCCCAGATGGTTTCATTGGTGAATTCTATCAAATATTTATGGAAGAAATAATTCCAGTCTTACATAAACTCCTCTAGAAAGTAGAGGAGGAGAAAACCCTTCCCAACTTGTTTTATGAGACCATCATAACCTTAATCCCAATACTAAATAAAGCCATCATAAAAAAGAAAATTACAAAATTTCACCAGGCTTCATTTCATTCCAGGCAGCTAAAAGGGGAAAAGCGCAGAGATAATTTTTACGTGGGAGGTGTCTTTATGGGCCAGGACTGGAGATGAGTGCATTCTCTCCATTCACATTCTTTTAGCTAGAACTCAGCAAGGTGGCTATACTTACTAACAAAAATACAAAATAAATAGAAAGTGGGGAAAATTAGTCTAGCTGTGTGCCCTCAAGAAGCAAAGAAAGTAGATTTGATAAACTAACACTAGAATGTGGTAAGTGCTGTGTATAGTGTTGATCTGGTGCAAAGAAAAGACTGTAACTGTAGAAATGCATGCATGGATGGATGGATAGATGGATGGATGGATGGATGGATGGATGGATGGATGGATGGATGGATGGGTGGATGGATAGGCAGTTAGCTACTACTACATATAAGTCCCCTTCAAACAGCCTCTACCTTGCTTCACAAGAGATAGCATATGCGCTGAAAGGAATATTGGTGTACAAGTCACTGATGGACTGTTCAGTGTTAACTTGTGGCTGAAACATTGGGTGTGCGTTTTCTTTTCCGTGGGGTTTGGCAGCATGCCTAGCCTAGAATTAAATGTCACAGTTGCAGTTCTATGGTAAGTTAGTGGTATTCTCCTGTAGTCATTTAGCCCACCGCACCCCCGCCCCCAAGTTTGCCTTTCTTTTTGTTTCTTTGAGAGGGTGGGAACAGGATAGAGTGGCGGACTCCAGAAATATATCCTAGTTGAATTTTATTTCAAACACTGTGTGGTCTTCCTGTATACATGAAAAGTTGGTATAGTTTGTTTTAAAAGATAGGAAACTTGTTCATTTAAATGTAAGCCACATGCCTCCTCCCTACTTATTAACTGTCTTCCATTTTCTATAGATGTTTTCTCTTATTTACATTCCCCATGCTATTTTCCTTTCCTCATGTCCTGACACCATAATATGCCCTGTTTCCCTCTAAAGAGCCAAAGGGACGATATACCTTCTAGCAGTTTCAGAACATGGCTCAATCCAGATTATCGTCCTCTGAAAATCAAAATGACTGTTTCCCTCAAACATTAGCAGTTCACTTTGGAGAGGAGGTTTACTACCATGGTAAAGAAATCTGACTCTGAACTGCATTATGATGTGAGACTACAATGCACCAATAAAGGTATATTAGAAATAAAAATTTAAAAAAAGAAACCTGGCTGTTTCACTAAAGGTGCAAGGACATCTCCATCGGAGATAAAAATTTCTTCAGTCACCTGATTGCATCTGCAAGCACACTGAATCAGAATTCTCCCTTCCACCAGTACTACTACCTTCTCCCTAAACATCTCTCTGTCACAGCTCCCTGAGACCTTGCAACTACTTATTTAAGCAGAACCTCAAAGGGTCTTCAGGAACCCAGCATGGTGACAGGAGAATGGTCTTCCAGCTGCCCCATACATTTCTTTCAGATGGTGAACTTGCTTTCATAAGGCATCTTGTGTTCAAAATCACCAGTTCAGCATTGAACTTTTCTTTTATTCCTAATGTATATTAGGTCCCTCTCTTGGCTACAATTCAAATTCCTTGGGGGAAAATCAAGTCTAATGCTCTGGAGAACAGGCCAGATAACCATTCAACATTGACCTTTTGTGTGTGTGTGTGTGGTACTGGGGATTGAACTCAGGGGCATTCTACCTCCGAGCTATATCCCCAGCCCTATTTTTTTATTCTTTATTTTGAAACTGGGTCTTATTAAGTTGGGGAGTGCCTCACTAGGTAGCTGAGGCTAGCCGCGAACCCAGATCCTCCAGTCTCAGCTTCCCAAATGCTGGGATTACAAGCGTGAGCCACATGCCCAGCTAACACTGACCTTCTTTATCTTATATGCAGGTAAGGGCTGAGGTTCCCTCATGGAGAGGAGATGGGGCAGGAATATGTGACCACAAAGATGATAGGTGTTTGTGGCATTTCTCTTTTAGACCAGAGCTTTTGGAAATTTAAGGTGCATGAGAATCATCTGGGAATATCGTTTAAAATATTTATTTTGATTCATTTGGTCTGGGATGGAGCCTGAGCCTTCACATTTATTTTTTATATATGTACACTTTTATTGGTGCATTATAGTCTCACATCATAATGCAATTCATAGTGATGGTGACAAACATGCACACACAGAGTCCTTGATAGTGGCAGACAATGCCACTGGTCTATGGACACACTTTAAACATCAAGCACTTGACCACCATCATTAGTAGTATGCTCAGTGCTTCTTATGCATAGTCTCCTCCAAAGACTGGAGGAGTAAGACAGCAGTAAAATAGTTGAACCACTCCATCACCACCTTGTCCATCACCACCACCATCATCTCCATTAATCCCACAGTCTCTATCACTTTTACTACCACCACAATCTCCATCACCACTACCCCATTGCCCCTCTATCACTGCTTCTACCACCATAACTACCACCAACATCTCTAACACTATCATTAATGCCACTAACACTCCTACCATCTGTCACCTCAATGTTGTTCATTATAGGTCATCATAACTATTCAAATGACAGATTATTTATTTATCCAAAGAGACTGTTTCTTGGCACCCATGAGATGATTCAACCAATGGATAAGGTCACTGAAACCAAAGATGGTGATCTCTAAACAAAAATAACAATTATGAAATTGAAGGTTGGTAATTCATCAAGTGCGGTCATAATAGCAAGGAATAGCAGCTCCTTTTAAAATACATTCAGAGGCCGGTCTGATCAAAACAGCTGAAGCACAAAATGAGATCCAAGGGCCAGGCAAATCCCAATGTAAATAGCATGGTTGTCAAAAGATAATTGCCTAAATAGCCACCTTCACTTAATCTCATTTAGTCCTAAAGAAGAGTTCATACATTTAGAAGGATTAAAAAATATAAGCAGGTGGCCTTAACTTATAGCTGAAACAGGTAACTTCTTTGTTACATCAAATTAAAAACAGAAAACTGGGATTTCTTTCCTAATCATTCTATTTCCCCCAAGATCATCTCTGAGATAAGCTGCTAAATGTGCTTAGGTTCTGTGACCACCAAAATCGAATCCCTGGTGAACAGCATTTACATTCCAGAAGTGAGAAATCTGCCCAAGCAGTAGCAGTTCAAAAACACCTGCATTCCAGGTAAAGATGACCTGTGTACACAGTGTGGGTGATTTCCTTCACTGAGCTTTGCAAATGAGAGAGGCTGGGAAGGCAGCGACTCAGCGCGGTGGATGGGAACCTTCTGGGGTTTCAGAAGTGATTACAACCAAGTTCTCTAATTGCTTGTGTGTTTTATTAAGTAGATCCCATTTGAGTCTAAAAATCACATGTCATGTTTAAATGTTATTTCTGTAAACTATACGAAACTATAATTTTCCAGTAAAGAAAAAAAAAAAAAGATGCCGTCAAATAAGGAGAGATATGAAATGAGATCGTTCCCCTTCTTTGCAAGACAGATGTTATTTTTGGCTCTTCTGTATAATGCATTCCATATTATAGTCTCTTTTTAACCAAGCACTAGGAATAGCAAATGCTTGCACACAGTGCACCAAAACCATTATCAGAAAAGCTTCTTTTTTATTAATACTGACAACTTTTCAGGTCCCTGGTGCAGAAACCTCAAGCTGTCAGTGCAAGCAGGGCCCATTATGCCAAGGTAGAATTTTCCCCCCATTCATCCAACATATTTCTGCAACAGAAATAAAGCTGTACATTTCCTTCAGAACTTGCCCATAGGGTTGGCAAATGATGTATTTTTTCCTCTTATCTTTTCTGTGGAGCTCTTATCCTTTCAAATCTGTCATCTTTCTTAAGATGACAGACTTTTATAAGACTTGGGGTTTGTTTTCTTTATCATATTCTTTAGAAAAGTATAGAAAAAGAGAATAAAGATGGCCCAAACTTATACAGAGAAGAGAGAGAGAGACTGCATTACATCAATAAATACAAATCTACTTGTATTTATCTCCAAAAAGTTTGATGTTGTGTAAATATCAGCTGAAACTAATTAGTTTCGGGCCCCAAATCTCCATATTGAACTAGGATGACAGGAATGTAACCAGAAATGAAGAAAATGTACGCGCTGGACACAGACAGCGGGCTTGCCAACCAGCACGTACAGAGGGAGCAACAAACGGTTATTATTAGGCCGAGTGAATTTTCAGTTCTTCATGATAGAGAAGCTGACGTTCATTTGAATGATCTGACCTCAACCAATTGCTAAAGCTCTCTGGGGTTGTTAAGGTATTTATTTTGCTTTGCCGTTTTTAGAGATGGTGTCTCACCCTTCAACAGCCCAGGCTCATTGCCAGCTCAAATAAAGAACTAAGGAATATTACAAGGCTGCTCCCTGTAAACTTTGATGCTCTTCGCTGTGGCTGACACGGGTGTGAGGAAGGAGTGACAGTAGCAACATCTGGGGTCTCCAGGAGTCACAGGCTTCCCTGTTTCAAGGGAGAATTGTGAGGGTTTGCAGAGAGATCTGGGACCCCAACCGGGTTGCTCTTTCTCATGGAGTAAATGGGGGAGGTGAGGAGCCCAGAGGCAGACATTCTCTCCCAAATCCACTGGAACATAGTCAGAAAGGGAAGCAGCCAAGAGGTTCAAAACAGTGTCCCTTCAGTCCCTCTACATCTTGGGGTCCAGCTCCCACTCTCTCACAGTACGAGGGTGGCCCCCTACAGCAAGTGGAGTGGGGTGCTGACCTTCCGTCCATTCTCTCCCGTGCAGCCCTGGCAGGAGCGAGCCCCAGGCCCTGCCTCGTGTGGGGCGGCAACTGGTTGGCAAGCAGCCAGTCTTCCCTGCTATCAGCCAAGCTCTACCCATAAACCTCCAGTAGCCCACTCCGAGGTCTTAGCATCTTCAGTAGACAGCTCCCAGACCTGTCCCAGCCTTCCTCCCTCAAGTGCCTGCGTTTCTCTCTGCCTGAGGTTCTCCTCTGGACTCAGGAATGTGCCTGGCTCTTGAGCCAGCGAAGCATGGAAGACAGTGAGTGAATACCTCAGCCTTCTAGTCCTTCCACCAAACACCAGTTTAGTGTGTTCTACCCAGTCTCTCAGAAGATCAGCCCACAGTGGGAATGCACCCATTCATGTTCCTTTTATTCATTTTTCTCCTTTGTTTCTTGCCACTGCCTATTTCTTGGGATTACCTCCCACATAAACTGCTGACACCCACATCCTCCTCCCAGAGCCTGCTTTGGAGGGGAATCTGAACAAATTCATTATATCTAAAGTTACTCTGGCAAAAAAAAAAAAAAAAAAAAAAAAAAATGGCATTCAGCTAGGCTTGGTGGTGCATGCTTCCAGTACTTGGGAGGCTGAGACAGGAGGATCGTGGGTTCACAGCCAGCCCCAGCTACTTAGTGAGGCCTTCCATAACTTAGTGAGAACTTGTTTCAAAAACAAAGAATAAAAATAGAACTGGGTGTGTAGCTCAGAGGTGGAATGCCCATGCCTCTGGGTTCAATCCCCAGTACCAAAAAGAAAAGAAACTGGTATTCAGCTCATACCCAACTATTGATAAATTGTCCACCCATAAAAATTGCAGCACGGTATCCTATATAAGGCCTGAGAGAGCACCTCTAACCATAGTGGTGATTTCTAAGGATTGGGAGCATGTATTCATTAAGTACTTATCGAAGGCATTGTAAATTAACCTAAACCATCTTTTATGCACAACTATAGGTTCTTTTTGATAAATCGCAGTAGCAGGTCATAATCAGAAAACGGAAAAGGCCAATCCTCCCCCTACCCCCAACTTCTCTAACAGGTTTTAGTGAAATAAAACCTCAGACCAAATTCAACCACCTTACAGGCATTTGTTAGCATGCAGGCAGAAAACAATCAACCTGTTCTGTGCGCAGGAACTTGTCCCAGCTTTCTCCTTTTTAGAGGATTGCCCTTACCTTAGAAGAAACATTCACCCGAGACTAATGGGATGGCATTCCATAGCAGGGATAGCAGTTGACTTCTATTGGAGTGAGGTGGCCAGGAGCCCTGGGAACCGGTGGCTAGACACAGGACACTTGAAGAGTACAAAGTCAGGTGTGCTGGGCCCTCTCATCCAGATTCCTCCTGTTGACCAGAGCCAATCATGCATATCTCTTCCCAGCTCCTTCTTCAATGATTTCATGCAGTGGTTTGGTCATGGTGTGATTTACATCAGAGTATTCAGCCAACACTACAAAATTTTCTGAGAACTTGTTGTTCAACATTTACCAGCACACCAATTGCACTATCCATGAAAACTTACTAACTTCTCAGAGACTGTTCATACAAGAGCGGAAAATGTCTCAAAAACATATGTAAGCCACCCACTTATCTTGAACACCACTATCTTTATTAGCTAACATAACATTCACTCCGTGAATTAGGAAAGCTTCTAGTACCCAAAGGAGATGGTTTATTGAAAGTGGCTTTCAAGTATGACTTTTCTAATTAAATCAAAGCACCTGTCATCTCTAGTGTGAAGTTTAAACCACACTTAGATAATGTCACACTATTAACTGATGCTGAAATACATGGAAGTAAGCTGTACACATCATACCAGGGATCTTACTGTGTACCGAGCACAAGGCAAGGCACAGCCCTACAAAGCCCCCAGACTTCACACCTAGACATTTTCTGAGGAGCCCTTCATCCAAAAAATGCTTATTAAGGAATTACCATATATTTGCACCTGTGTATAGTGCAATAAGAAATCCCAAAATAAGAAAATACAAAAACAAAAATAATATGAGAAGACAAGAGGCCCTGTTGTGGTGATGTTTAAGTCCCACAAAGCACTTGTGAGCCCCACAAGAACAGTGACTCCCATCTCCTCCAGTTCACCCCTGGAGCTGAGATACAAGAGCAGAGGATGCAGGGAGAGTTGGGCCCCAAGGCAGCTCTACCTCGAGGAGCTGGAGAAACAAAGCAGATCCTGCTGAGTGGCTGAAAGGAAATGGCAGATGGAGAGAGTGAGGTGGGCAGGGAGGAAATAGCACCAGATTAAAGCGGATCATGAAGAGCTTGAGAATTACACAATTTAAAGATTAAACCCAACTCCAACACCATACTCCCCAAGTTCTTGAAACTGGTACACTCAAGTCAATCCTTAAGGAATATTAGTTGTTTAATGAAAGATTCAGAAGTGGGAAGAGGGCTCATGAGCCAGCACTGATTAAATTCATCAACACAGACTACAGCAGTGGGGTACTAAGGTGAGTGGGGGGAATGGTCCATCCTGAATACAATGAATAAAAGGTCTATTCTTTATTATCACAGGTAATTCTAAACAATGTTGGTGACCAACTATTCCATTCTGCCCTGGCAATTCATTTCTACCACCTCTCTCAGTTGGCACTCTACTGCTAGGACTTGAAGATAAAAAAGATGAGTAAGACCCAGCCTCAGCCTTCAAGGAGAGCACAATCCAATAAGACAACCTAGTAAGAACTATGTGCGTAATTACTGCCATTTCATAAAGGCTCAATCAAGTTCCCAGGATGCTTTGCATATATGATCTCATGTAATCTGGTTGGGAAGATAAACCAGAAACGAATCATTGCCTTAGAGTTATGATTGCCACAATAACAGACGTGTTCAAGATACAGGATGTAATACCGAGTGAACAGTGATCCCTAGATCGACTGGAGCCTGAGGAAAGATGGAAGAAAGGAAAGCTTCAGATGGGAGTAGTGTTAGGTAAAGGGTGGGGCTTCCCGGTACACAAGTCGTCAGGCACACTGGCTTGAGGGTCCACGTGTAGAATGGTAAGAGGCAGTGCCCCCGTGTCACTCAAGCTTAGGAGACTGCAAGAACCAGTGTAACAGGCTTGGGGTCTTGAGTGCTAATCTCAGATTTGTTACTGAATAGCCTCATGACCTTAGACAAGTCACTGAAGTTACATGGATTTCAGCTCCTTCATCTATGAAATAGGCCATTTGAGCCAGGCATGGTGGCACATGCCTGTAATCTCAGTACTTGGGAGGCTGAGACAGGAGGATTGCAGGCTTGAGGCCAGCCTCAGCAACTTAGCAAGACCCTGTTTCAAAATTAAAAAATAAAATAAGCCAGGCGTGGTAGCGCACGCTTGTAATCCCAGCAGGATCCTGGGAGGCTGAGACCAGAGGATCCAGGTTCGAGGCCAGCCTCAGCTACCTAGTGAGGCACTCCACAACTTAGTGAGACCCTGTTTCAAAATAAAGAATTAAAAATAGGGCTTGGGGTATAGCTCTGAGGTAGAATGCCCCTGCGTTCAATCCCCAGTACCGAAAATAAAATAAAATAAAATAGAATGGGGGTCTATCTCAGAGGCAGAATGTCCCTGGGTTCAATCCCCAATACCAAATAAAAAAGAAAAGAAAAAGCAAGAAAGCAGCAAGCAAGAAAGAGGCAGTTTGCACTATGCTAATTCCTACCCAGAGTCCTATTCCTCCCATCTTTATATCAGCAGAACTGGTTAGTTTAGGGTTTCATGTCCCCAGATAAGCAGCCCAACTCCCTGGTGACTTCTCTGAGTAGCTACCCCAACCTGACTTTTCCACCAGATTTCTTATTACCAAGCCATTTAGCGAACCCTGATTTGGTTAAGCCACTGCATGTATCCTTCCATTACATACAACCAAATGAAGTCTCAATTTCTGCACTGTGTATCAGTGACTCACCCTAGGAAAACATACCTCCATAAGAAAAGATCATCAGAAGGGGGTTGGGAAAGGGCGGTGGGGAGGGGGAAATGGAGGATTGAGGAAGGGAACCATTCAAATGAGGTTATGTCCATACAAGGTTTCACTACCATTCTCACTAACGTGTGGGGAAGGAGAGGGATACAGAGGGAAATACACCAAGTGTGGCATTATGTTTGCATCATTTGAATCTCACTATGATGGACAATTGCATTGAACAAATAAAAGTATAAAAAATAAATTTAGCCAGGCGTGGTGGCACACACTTGTAATACCAGTACTTGGGAGGCTGAGACAGGAGGATCACAGGTTTGAGGACAGCCTCAACAACTTAGTGAGATTCTCAGCAACCTAGCAAGACCCTGTTTCAAAAAATAAAAATATAAAAGGTCTGGGGATGTAGATCAGAGATAGAATGTCCCTGGGTTCAATTCTCAGTACCAAAAAAAAGAAAAGAAAAAGAAAAATTAAATTTAGAAATTAAAATTTTTTAAAAAAGAGCATCAGAAACAAGGTGGGGGCATTCTAACATTCTTACTGCTTTAATCACAAACATTAGAAAGAGTAAAAATGAATGTGAGCTTCCTGACTGGTAAAATATTTCAAACACAAAGCTGAGAGAATTCCCAGTTTGTTATAAGGGTTCACAGTGCGTGAGGACGGGGAACGTGACGATCTCCCAGACTCCTTTTCGATCCGGGAATTCTACACTTAAATCCCTTCAGTGAATTTGTTCTCAGCACCTAGAACATAGTAGGGGTATAAGATCAAGACACCAATAATTCAGACGGGGAGGAAGCATGCTATATCAGTGGGATCTGAGGTGAGAAGTGCTAGATACTTCCACGGTGCTAAAAAGGCTGGGAATGTGACTACACGTGCAATAGTGACCTTCCCAAGTCTCCCGAGGACCACTGTTCACAGAGCACGGAGTAGAGTGAGGCACGGAGGACCTAGGATGGAAACGGAAGCAGGAGCGCCCACCTCTCCTAAACACATACAGTCACTGAGCAGGGCTTGAAAGACACCGAAGCAACACACATTCCTCCCTTAGAACTCCGTCGCGACAGAAGGATTTCTCCCCCAAGGAAGAAACCCATGGGTTTATAAGGACCAGATTTTTGACAGTACACTCAGAAAGGGTCCAGATTGCCAAAGTTTGTACACAATCCCCCTAGTGTGTACAATTCCGCAAGCTGTGTTCAAATTTCCTAATGTGTTGCATGTAGATGTCAACCAAATCAATGGATAAATGCCTCTTGCCGCAAGTATACGAATATGTTAAGTTCCACAGTCCGGCCTCAGAATGGAGATGTGGTCATAGGTCCGCTGGGTTTCCTTGTCAGTACCTGGGATTGATGGAGGGTAGAAGGAGGAGGAATGGAACACGGAGGTGGCCCTGGAATACAGAACCCAAACACACAGGCCTTTGCAAAGAACCAGCTCTTGGTTTTATAAAGCAATTCTACTGCTTCTTTGCTTATTTTTTATTTCTGTGTACTTATTTTCTGCTTTTATCTTTATTAATTCTGTCACTCCACATTCTTTGAGTTTATTTTCTCAGATGTATCCAGTGCTTTGATTTCAAAGATTAGTTCATTTATTTTTTGTCTTGTTTTCCTAATAAGTACAATTACGATAATAAATATTTCTCCAAGTATGGTCATATCATTGATTTTAACATGTTGTACTTTCTAAATCATTTTTTATTTCCTCTTTTACACAAGTGTTACAAAGAAGTGGGATTTTTTTTTTTCCAGGGGGATGGTTCAAAAAGCATAGCTGGTTTGTTGCTTTTTGTTTCTGCTTTATTTTTTTCTTCTCAGTTTCTAATTTAAATACTCTGTGATCAGTCAACATAGCCCATGTGATTTTTTGTTAATTTTTTCTAATACATCAATTTTTCTGAATGTTTAGTGTACTTTTGAAAGAGCGTATGCTGCTTGTTGGCTACATGTATTTATCAAATTTATCCATTGTGTTATTCAAATCCTTTATATTCTTATTTTAATGTACTTGATTTATTGATTGCTAAATTAAAAAAAAAAAAGCATGTTGAAATCCATTGCAATTGTAGAGCTATCCATTTATCCAGATATTTTTCAATTTACTTCTGCCTTATATATTTAGAAGCTATGTTGTCAGGGTCATAAAGGTTTGTTTGATTAATATACACTTTTGTCACTCTTGAAATATTTCTCTTTGGCTTTTTAAGTAAAAACTGCCTTGAATTCTCTTTTGTCTGACAAAAGTATTGCAAAATTTTTTCTATTTTGGTTAGCATTTTCCTTTTATATTTTTTTCCATTCCTTTCATTTCAACCTTTGTGAGTCTTCAGTCTGCTTTGTGGGAGAACAGAACGTGCTGTTCTGGGCAGTGTGACCTCCATCTCCTGCAATTTCGGTTAAGAACATAATGTGCTCTGTCTCAGGCAGGCCTTCACTCGGTCTCCTGGTGTGGGACCCATCAGTTCACCTGGGTGTCACAGCCACCAAAGGCCCTGTCCATCCTCTCCATAATGCCTGTTCCTGTTTAGAGACAGACACATTGCTTGTTCATTGCCTGAGCCTGGAAGAGACAGGGGAGAGAGGGTGCAGATGGTCAGCAGGCCTGGATGCTTCTATGCAGAACCCCAAATAACCCTGTCGGCTGCCCCATGGAGCTTTCTGCAAAGCCTCTGGAAGACCATCCTGTGGGACAGAGTGCCCTTAGGGCCAAGCTCGCCTTCATGGAAGTCATCTCCTGCATGAGTTCGGAGTTGTGAGTTCCTTCTTCTATCTAATCTCAACTATCTTCCATCTTTGTGAAATTCATAAAATGGTTTTTGGCCAACTAAAGACTCCTTTACTGTTTTCCAGCAATATTTTTGTCACTCCTAGGGATTTGGGGAGAGAAAGAGGTTGCAAAGATTTTCATAATGTTTATTCTGTATTTTCAATTATCTCCATAGGCCTGATTACCAAAAATGACAGGACCTTGACAGATACTGACAAACTGCTTTCTGGAAGAACTATAAAAATGCACACCATCAACAGCAGGTCTTCCATCACAAATGACGTCCACTGTGTAGAACAGAAAGAGGAGTTAGGTATGATGTACTTAGATAGTTAAAGGGTTCTTGTTGTTATTTGACAGCTTTATAATGGTATAATGGACATACAATAAACTCCATATACTTAAAGTATATAACTTGATAAGTTTTCACATATGTATACACACTTGATACCTTCACCACAATGAAGACTGAGTATCAACCCCAAAAGTTCCCTTATCCCCTTCTGCAGTGCTTCCCTCCCATTCTTCCCTGCTTCACTCCCCTCCTCAGGGAACAACTGATCTAGTATCTGTCACTGTGTAATTTTCACTCTCCAGAATTTTATATAAATGAAATCATATAGCATGTATACGTCTTCTCGTTTTTCACTCAGCAAAATTATTTTGAGATTTACGCATACTGTTGCTTGTATCCATAGTTTACTCTTGTATATTATTGAATAGTATTCCACTGTAAGAATATGCCACAACTTATTCACTGTTTTTTTCTGATTTGGATTCATTTTTTATTTTTAAAAAAATTACTGTGACTTAAAAAATATGTAATATAAAATTTATAGCCGGGCGTGGTGGCGCACGCTTGTAATCCCAGCATTCGGGAGGCTGAGACCAGAGGATCCGGGTTCGAGGCCAGCCTCAGCTACCTAGTGAGGCACTCCGCAACTTAGTGAGACTCGGTTTCAAAATAAAAAGAATAAAAAATAGGGCTGGGGGCGTAGCTCGGAGGTAGAATGCCCCTGAGTTCAATCCCCAGTACCGCAAAAAAAAAAAAAAAAAAAAAAAAAAAAAATTATCAATTTTATTTTGTGGTGAGTGTGTGTGTGTGTGTGTGTGTGTGTGTGTGTGTGTGTGTGTTTTGCTGTGGATTGAACCCAGAGGCTTTCTACTTTCAACCTACACCCTCAGACCAATTTTATTTTTTATTTGGAAACAAGGTCTTGCTAAGTTGTGAGCACTGCAGTCTCACATCATAACGTAGTTCGGAGTGACAGGGACATATATGCACACAGCACATGGTGAGCCTCCTCCCAGCCTCCCTCCCTACTCTCCCCTTCCCCACACATGATACTGAGATTGGCATTGATCATTTTAAATATGTACATAACCTTAGTAGAATTGTTCCCTTCATTAATTCTCCTTCCTATCCCCACCCTCCTCTGGAAGACCCCCTCCATCTTTCCAGTGGGGTTTCTCTTCCTTTATCTAAAAATTCCCTCTTGATCCTGATTATTCCATAGCTTCCACATAAGAGAGAAAATGCATGACCCTTCACTTTCTGTGACTGGATAATCTCACTTAATATAATGTTATCTGAGCCATTTTTAAGTATACAGAACAGTATTGTTATATTCACATTATTGTGAAGCAGAGTCCCCAAGCGTTTTCATCTTGCAAGTCTGCAATTCTATACCCATTAAACAACAATTCTTCTTTTGCCCCCTCTTCTCAGTCCATGGTAACCACTATTCTACTTTCCTTTTGTATGAATTTGACTACTTTATATACCACATATAAGTATAATCATACAGTGTTTGTCATTTTGTTACTGTCTTCTTTCTTTTTTGGGGATTGAACCCAGGAGCATTCTACCTCTGAGTCTACACACCAATTCCTATTTTATTTTTTATTTTTAAACAAGTCCTCATTAAGTTGCAGAGAGCCTCACTAAGTTTCTGAGGCTGGCTGCGAACCTGAGATCCTCCTGCCTCACCCTCCCAAGTTCTGCAATTACAGGCATGTGTCACCCAGCTCATTACTGTCTTATTTCACTCAGCACATGTCCTCAAGGTTTATCCATGTTGTAGCATTTGACTGAATGCCCTTCTCTTTGAAGACTGTATAACATCCTAATATATGTATACTCCAGCTCTTGCTTACTCACTCATCTGTCAGACACGGGTTGTTTCACTTTCTAGGCTAAGGAGAATAATGCTGTTATGGAGATGGGTATTTAAACATCTCTTCAAGACCCTGCTGTCAGTTCTTTTAAATATATATCCAAAAGTGGAATTGATGAACCATATGGTAGTTCTATTTTTTCAGTTCTTTGAGGAAGCTCTATACTACTTTCAATAATAGTTGTACCATTTTGCAACCCACCAAAAATGTCTCCATATCCTCAACAATGCTTGACATTTTCTGTTTATTTTACAGTGGTTATCTTACAGGGCGTAGGGTGGCATCTCACTGTGGCTTATTTCTCCAATGACTCCTTATATTGCACATCTTTTTACATGCTTTCTGGCCATTAGATATCCACTTTGAAGAAATATCTAACTAAGTCCTTAGCTCAGAATGGATAGTGTTTTTTAAACTTTAAAAATTTTTCAATTTTACAGAAAAGTTGTAGTAATGGACAATGAACATCCATATGCCTTTTACCCATACTGACCAACTGTCAACATTTTGCTTGGTTTGTTTTAGAACTTATGTGCTTTCTCTGCACATGTTATTTCCTTAAATACTTGAGGAAGTTTCATACACTCTTATACCTTACTCCCAAACACTCATCCATACGTTCTAAGAATAAGGTCATTCCCTTATGCAACTATTGCAGTCAAAATCTTGGGTTAGTTATTTTTTATGATTTCATTTTATCTTCCTTATTGGGTTTTTAGCTATAAATCTTTATTGTGTTACTTTAGTGGTTGTTTTAGAATATGGTATGCTTCTTTAATTTATTGTACTCTAACTGCAAAGGACATTATGCCATTTTATGTGGAAGAACCTTAACAGTGATATCCTTCCATTTCTCCCCTCCCAGCCTTCCGACTATTATCACCATGTGTTTTACCTTTGCATATTTTATGATGTAATAATGACATTGTTACTATTTTAAACAGTCAATTGTCTGTGATACCAGACAATTTCCATGTGGAATCATATTATTTCTGCCTGGAAGACTTCCTTTAACAGTTCTTGTCCTGAAAGCCTGCTGCTGATAAGTACTTTCAGTTTCTATACATCTAGTGTTTGTTTGCTTTCATTTTTGAAGGATACTTTCACTGGGTATAGAACACAAGGTTGACAATTTAATTTTTCAGCACTTTAAAGATATTGCTCTTTTGCTTTCTTCCTTGCATTATTTTTGGTTAGGAATTTACTGTCATCCTGATTCTTGTTTCTCTGTATTCAAGATATCTCCTTTCTCTGGATGCTTTTTTATGGTTTTTCTCTTGATCAGTGACTTGTAATAACTTAATTCTGATG
The DNA here is from genome assembly GCA_004027655.1 of Graphiurus murinus. Classification (NCBI taxonomy): domain Eukaryota; kingdom Metazoa; phylum Chordata; class Mammalia; order Rodentia; family Gliridae; genus Graphiurus; species Graphiurus murinus. The sequence continues at coordinate 24,637 of PVLC010013109.1, read as the reverse complement.
TGCCTTGGTGAAATTTTCTCTCAGGGAGAGGACCATGGTCTCTGAAACCTCTAGTGGGGGCTTTTTGGCATTCCTCCCGGGTTCTGGCAGCCCCAGGTATTCCTTGGTTTGTGGCAGCATAACTCCACACTCCACCTCTGTCTTCAGATGGCTGTATTCCCTGTGCATCTGTGTTTACATGGTGTTCTCCTTGTGTCTTTCTTTTCTCTCATAAGGACACTAGTCATATTGAATTAAGAACCTGTCTTGCTCCAATATGACCTCATCTTAATTTACATGTTGGTTATATCTGCAAATATCCTATTTCCAAATAAGTTCACAATGAAAGGTATCATGGATTAGGACTTTTAATATCTATTTTGTGGAACACCTATGATTAAGTCAAGGATTTTTTTTTTTTTTTTGGTACTGGGGATTGAACCCAGAGATATTCTACCTCTGAGATACACCCCTGGCCCTATTTATTTTTATTTTGCAATAGAATCTCACTAAGTTGATGAAGAGTCTCACTATTTGCTAAGGCTGTCCTCAAACCTGCAATCCTCCTGTCTCATCCTCCCAAATACTGAAATTACAGGTTAAAGATTTTTGAGATTGGAATATTATCATGGCTTAACTAAATGGGCTCAATATATAGTCACATGGGTCCTTTTAGGAGGGAAGCAGGAGGTACAAGTCAAAGAAGGAGATGTGACAACAAAAGAAATTAGTGTGATGCAGACCCAAACCAAGGAATGCAAGCAGCCCCTAAAAGCTAGACAAGTCAGGGAATAGCTTCTCTTCTAAAGCCCCCAGAGGGAATGGAGCTCTGCTAACTCCTTGATTTTGGCCTCTAAGACCCATTCAGACTTCTGACATCTAGAACTATAAGTTGTATTGTTTTTAGGCACTAAGTTTGTGATAATTTGTTACACCAACAATAAGAAACTAATGAAGTAGGTTTATAGCTTTCATGAACTCTAGAAATGTTTTGGCCATTATTTCTTCAAATGTTTTTTGTCCTTCCCCTCCTCTCCTTCAGGAACTCCAGTTATATACATGTTCAGCCTCTTGATGTTGCCCCATAGCTCACCAATGCTCCATTACAAAATTTCCCTACTTGTTTAACTTGTAATCATCTCTATTGCCAAGTCTTCAAATTCACTAATCTTTTCTTCTGCAATGTCTAATCTGCCATTAATGCCATCTAATATTTTTAAACCTTGACATTGTAGCTTGACCCTTCGAAACTTGATTTGGACCTTTTCTTTTTAAATATCTCTCATGTCTCTTCTTTACTTTTTAACACATGGAATATAGTTATAACAATTGTTTTTCTGTCCTTGTCTGATAATTCTAATGTCTGTGTCAATTCTAAGCCAATTAAGTCTTCTCATCACAGGTTATTTTCCCTTGTTTTTTTGTATATTGGTGATTTTTATCAGATTCCTGGCATTATAAATTGCATTATAAAATGCATTATAAATTGCTAGGTATTTCTGTATTCCTATTGACATTCTTGAGCTTTATTTTGGGATACAATTAAATTACCAAGAAGCAGTTTGGTCCTTTTTGTTGTTGCTTGCAAGTCTTATTAGGCAGATTCAGAGCAGTGTGTGGCCTGGGTCCAATTATTTCCCACCACTGAAAGAAGACTTCTTTGCTCATCTAAGGTTTTTCTCCCCAAGGCTCTATGAACCATAAGGTTCTCCAGTCCTACTGGTAGAAACGGGCACCAACACTGGCCCATGGAGATCCAGATGTCATTCCTTCTAATGGTCTTGAGTGGTTCTTTCTCTGGTCTCTGGTAGTTTATTCATATGCACAGGATAATATCTACTGTCTTAAAATTTCTTTTTTATTTTATTTTTAGTATTTTTATTGTGCATTGTAATCATACATCTTTGTGAGGTACATGCTGGTAGAGGCATACATGCACATAGCTCTCATTTAACCCTTTCCCAATTCCCACCCTATTCCCTCCCCTCTCCCTCCTTCTCATGTTCAATCAAGTGATTGATATGTTTGTGAATGTACATCATGTGCATTTGGGTGTCCCCCCCTCCCCATCACCTTCAGATAGGTCACCTTCTTTGCTCATCTAAGGTTTTTCCTTCTTTATCTAGAGTTCCTCCTTTGACCCACTTTCTCCCTAGCATCCACATATTAGGGAAAGCATCTGATTTTCTTTTTGTGACTGACTGATCTCACTTAACGTGTTTTTTAGTTCCATCCATTTCCCTGCAAATGACATGATTTTGTTCTTCTTTATGGCTGAGTAAAATTCCATTGTGGACATATTATTTATTTCATAAATTATGTCTTTCTTTGTTTTTGGTGGGAGAATAAACCAAGTCGTTTTATTCCATTTGACAGTAGAAAAGTTAAACGTTTTTTGTGTATAAGAAACTTGTCTTCAAATAACTCCACTATTTAACAAAGAAAGCACAGCTCCTGTGATTCAAAGTGGGGAAAGGATTGCTAACCTGAGGAAACCTGCCCACAAAGCTGCTTTTCTGACGTGCTCAGCTCTCTCCGGGTTCTTAGAGATTCACAGGACCTAATTTGAAAACCAATCTAGCCAAACTCCTCCTTTTTTACATTGGATAAAACTAAAACTCAGAATGGTTATGTTACTTGCCCAAGGTCGTGCAGCCGAAACCGACATAAAAAATGAAAGGGAATAATGACTGTACACAAGTAAAAGCCTTGAGAATTGTAACAATTATTACTAGGTCTACTCTCATATTTTTAAATTTCCAGAAGTCCGTGCTAGTGACAGGAGGCTGAGTTTACAGGAAGTATCTGGCACTAATGGGCTCCCCATATGTCTTCCTTTATGAGTCAAATTCACTTCCCAAATCCCCATCCCCTAGGAAGGGTCCTCATGTCCCCAGCCAAGCACACAGACCTCTGGCAAAGGATAAACTTGTACAAGTGTCTCAGGGCTAAAGATTAGAACTCAGGTCCCTGAATTATGGTTAAGTATTCTGTCCACTGTACTCTATCACCACCCTTCCACTGGTAAAATTCTAAAATCCAGTGAAATGGTTTCTTTGCTATCCACCAAATATTTAAAAAGAGATTCACCTACAGTAATGTGTTTGCGATTGTTGGCAAAATTTCTTGAGAGCACAGGGGTCTCCATCCCTCATTAAAGGAACACAAATTCCATTTTTCCTTGAAGTTCATGTAGTAGAGTGTACTGCAGAGGTGTTTAGGAAGCAATCTGGAAGGAAGAGAGTTGATCAAATAGGAATGAGGCTCAAGGCCCCACTGACAAGCAATGAGGCAGGAAGGACATGGGTGCCAGGAGTGGCTAACTCAAATGTTTACATAGTAGATGAGTCTGGATTTGCCACCCAATGAATCTCAAATTCCTTGATTTAAACAGGACTCACAGAACCTGTTCCTGCTTGCTTTCCAGAGAATCTGGGAACTATAACTGGATTTAAAAACAATTTGTAAATTACTTAGAGCTCCTTGGAGATGGGATAATATATAAGCATGTGGTATTACCATTATGCTAACCATACTTAAATAAAGTTATCCATACTTAAGTATGCTAACTATACTTAAATATTTATAATATTACATTGAGAGGGATTACCTGAAAATTTCTTACTGTATTCTGCAGTCAATTTTCCAAACTATAGAGAATTCTATATAAGTATTCTATAGTGTCTTGCTATATTGCGATCCACTATAGCTCAGAACTCTTTAACTTAGAACTCTTTCTATATCAATATAAACTGAACGGATTTCAACACATTACAATATGTCCTCAGTGGTGACACCAATAAGGATAGCTAACTTCTTTCCTAAAGACTAAATTTTATCACATTGCCCAATTCTAGAGGGTAGATAATTTACTAGTTTGATGCATTTTATGATCTAATTATATACATATACCTATTTGCAGATATATATCTGCAAGTTATTTTAGAAACATTTGCAAGCCCTCAGATGGTTTATTTCTCCTAAACCATCAGTTTAGGATAGTGAAACATCATCAGGTGGGTGGTAACTTTATGATTTGCTGCCTGTGGCTCTATAGATATGAATGAGCCCTTGGGAATTACAATGTGTACCACCTGTCCCATCATACATGGTTGTTATTATTCTACTTTAATATTAAAAGAGTGGGCCAGGAAAGAAAAGAAAATATGGGAATTGAGAATATATGGGAATATGATGAAGCCAAGTAGTCCTCCAAACGTTATGCATAGGTAGATAATAGTTTTGTGTAATACAGTACACATTTGTAGATCTATGTACAAAATATATTACATTTAACTATATAAACATAGCATATGACACTTACCCACATTCATATATATTTAACACATATACACAATATTGCATATATCTATCGAACCTCTAGTAATTGGCACTCCATAAATATTTCAAATAGACAAATCAAAATATATATACGGACATAGCTGCACACTGTGGCAATGAATTGTTATTGATTTTTATCAGGATGAAGATAGATTCTTGTTCATTTTCCATCCAGCCAGAAATGCCAACCAGATTCAGAAGACTCTGGAAGAACTCATAATATACAGCCACAAGCATGACCATTAGGTGTGACCAAAGAACTTTCTAATCCCCACAAATTAACTAAGTTCCCCATAACATATACCAAAAACTATTCAGGTCTAAAAAGCCTACTCCTGACACTCCATTTGTCCCCATTGTCACAGATAAGCTCTATTCCCTAAGAAGAACAGTCCTCGTGGGATGGAGGCGTGAATAGTGGTCTAAGAACCAGAAGACCTGCTTTCCAGGACCAGCTCTGGAACTAACAAGCTGAGAGCATTTGTCAGTCCCTTCTCTCCAGACTTTACTGGCTTAATCCATAAACTACAGAGTTACATTTAACAATCTGTAAGGTCTTCACAATCTATACGTACATCATTTAATTATTGAATTTACTTATACCTCATCAAATCAACAAGGCTAATAAAATGGAAGTGTATGGCCATGGCCAATACAACTTAAAAGGGAAATGAAAATATGCTAACAATAGGGTTTAAAATAGGGATTAAAATGTAATGTCGATTAAATTTTATATGTGGTTCTGAACAATCAGGGGAAAGTGACAAATAAAAATTTCACAACTTTTCATTTTCAGGAAGGAAAAAACTTCCTTTTCCTTGAAGCGGCACTTTCTGTGGTTGTCATCCCTGTCCTAGTTGAGAAGATAAATTGTGACCTTGGGTTCATAAGAGCTCCCCAGGCAAGAAACCCCTCCTTCTATCCTCCTAGGTAAAGACTAAACATTCAGACGCGCCATGTTTCACGGGTAGTGAAATGTCACCGTGAGGTCACCGGGTGCCACGCAACTGAGAAAAATCAGAATCCAGAGACATGAATAATACTTCAGAGGCCACCCAGCTAGCCATGAGCAGCGGAGAGATTAAGAACTCAAGGATCCTGACCCCGAGGTCTGCCCTGGTTTTGGATAACACAGGCGGAGGGCGCGGCGGGCCGCCAAGTGCGCGTGCGCGGGCCAAGCATCCGGCTCAGGCTCGGAGGCGCTGAAACGCCGGGATGCGCTGGGGTTTCTGGGCACATGTGTGTTCCTTCCACTCCGCCCCATTCCTGTCACCACAGCTCAGTTTTAACCTGATGAATTAAGCGTGAAGTTTACTTCCTCTTCTGCGAAGAACACTTTTTCCCAATGGTGCACCATGGGGCGGAAGCAACAGCCTGTCTGCAAGATGGCACCGGGTGTTGTTGGAGACCCGGAGGACGTTGTGCTGAGAAACCGCAGCAGGTGAAGGGTTGGGAAAACATCTGGCCCCATGGAAATAGTGATGGCCCCCCACGAGCCTCAGACACAAGCCAGGCCTGTCAGCTCCCTGCTGAAGGCAACCTATCGCCCAAGGAGGCGCCGCCTCGGGGGACCGAGGTCACCCAAATAGTGTGACTCAGAGTAAATGTTGACAGCCATTTGTGGCAACAGTTCCCTCATTTCCTGGTCTCACAACTGAGTTCTGAGCCTCCTCTCTGCAGGAATACTTCTGCTCTTGTCTCCTGGGACTAGGGGAGTCTGAAAAGGGAGATGAAACACAGCTTACAGAGAAAACCTGGGAAGCGGTATCGTGCACTACCCTAAAGAGTGGTTTTGTTATAAAAACAAAATAACCTTCCTATCCATGCACCCCACCTCCCACACGAGTCTTTTCCTCCTTAGCCAATGGAGGCGATAATTCCAACAAGCATCCCCAAATCATCATTTTACTTCTAGTGTCTATACAGGGTGTTCGAAAGGAAAGACACCCTAAGACCCACATGTGGCCACCAGAAAAAGTGAAATGAATACCCCACAGCTAGTTAGTAGGAACTCTGGGAATAGTGAGTGGTTGGCTATCCCAACTCCTAACAGGGGCACTTTTTTCAACAGTTATTGCATGCCTACAAAGGCGAAAATAAGCATGGTCAACCACGCTCTGGGTCCAAGAACTTCTGGCTCAGAAGTAGCACACATCCTTTCTGCTCACATTCCATTAGACAACTGAGCAAGTCACTGGCCAGAACCAATTTCAACAAGCAGGGATGGATTATTCTCTCAAGGAAAAGGCATGAAATATTTGTCAACAGTCAGACATTCCGCCACAAGATCTCAGGCTTCAGGACAGGGTTGGTTTCACCCAGATTAGCTACAGAGTTAGAACCCCAGGAGACAAGTCATCCAACAAAAGGCAACCATGTTCCTCATTCCTCAACCAAAGCTAGGAATGTCCTGAGAATGTGGACACCAATGAGGAGAACAGGCCAGAAGAGCTCTCTGGAAACTCTTTGGGGGAGCAAAACACATTTTCTGGCCCTGGGAAATACAGGGCATAAATTCATGAGCTCTTTAAAACATTTTCCATAGATGCACAAATATTCAAGCAAATGGGCCTAAGTTTCTAAGGATGAAGCCATCCATCTTGTCACCAAGATGCCATCCACTCTTGCTCACCTCCCATATTCCAGACCCTGAAACTAGAATAACCTTTTTAAAATACAAATCTGATAGTGTTTGCTCACCTTCTTCTACCTTCGCATGTACAACTTTTCATTGCTAAAAATATTCTCAGTTTTACTCTGAAGATTAAAATCCTAACCAATGGTACCATGGTCTCTCTATTCCAGCTATTCAGATCTTCATTTAGTTCTTTAGGATCCCCATATTTCTTCCCATCCAGAAAGCCACTCCATACGTTATTCCTGCTATGCAGAATGCTCTTCTCACCCTCGTCACCCAGCTAATTCTCACTCTTTGTATTTTGGCTTATTGCTATTGTCATAAGGAAGTTTTCCTTGACCTCCCTTACCAAGTCAGTCTCTCTACATTATTCATGGAACAAATATTTGTTGGAATACCTGCTAGGTTCCAGGCATTGTCCTAATTGCTGGGGATATAAAGGCAATCAAACAATCAATGTGGCAGGGAGGGACAAAAAATAGATGGTATATATAAAACTCTGAGGTATAATAGGTGCTGTGAACAACAAATAAAGAGAAAGAGAAGAAAGACAGACCCCTTTTTTTTTTTTTTTTTTTTTTTTTTTTTTTTTTACAGTATTGGGGATTGAATCCAGGGGCATTCTACCCTCAAGCTACACTCCCAGCCCTATTTTTTATTCTTTATTTTGAAACAAGGTCTCACTAAGTTGCCGACGGCCTCACTATGTAGCTGAGGCCAGCTATGAACCTGTGATCTTCCTGTCTCAGCCATCCAAGTACTGGGATTATAAGCACTCTTTTAGATAAAGTGATCAGGGAACATTTCTCTGAAAGGGACACACATGACCAAACTCTAACTGCAGTGAAGGACTATGCTACATTACCTGAAAGAAAAAATTTCCAGGTAGAAGAAATAAGAAGTGTAAAGGTCTTGAAGATAGAGTGTTAAAAGAACTGCCATAGTTTAATGACTTATTTCAGTACTTAATATCTTATCATAGCACTAACACAATGTTATCTAAAACTCATTAGTGTTATCTTTAGTGTTATCTGATTAATGCTCATGGCTCTTCTAGATTGTTACTTCTAAAGGCATCAGGATAGGAAAAGTGTCCAGTTTTGCTCATTGTTAAACACTGAATCTCCTGTGTTGAGACAGGTGCCTAGACACAGTAGGTCTTTGATAAGCATTTGTAAAATGAATGAATAAATAAATGATGGTTGAGTGAAGGAGTGATAAAACATATTCCCAGATGACCTGTCTGTCCCCCATATATACTCAGAACTCATCTCAAAATGCCAAGAACTATTTCCCTGCAAATCTCTACCCTAGCATTCTTTTTCTGACCAAGATAGCATGTTGTCTAATGAGTTCCAGAGAGTCAGTGCCCCCAGAAACAGCCCTCTACCAAAGACAGACAGGGAGTTAGAGGACAAACATGCTCCAGCTTACTCATTCCTCAAATGGGACAGCTCTAGGCAACGGTTGCTCAATCCTGGAGAGTTTTACCCCCCAGGGGACATGTGTCACTCTTTGGAGACCTTCTGGATTGTCATAACAGGTTGGAGGAGAGATGGGGAGGAGATGCCACTTACATCTAGTTAGTAGAGGCCAGGAAGCCACTAACATGCACCAACACACAGGACAGCCCCTGTTTTAGTCAGCTCTTCCATGCCTGTGACCAACATAGCTGACAAGCACAAGATCAGGAAAGGATTACGAGGCTCATGGTTTTAGGGTTTCAGTCCATGGTTTGCTGGTTCCAAGGCAGAGAAAAGTGTGTAGGGGGCTAGAAGCAGAGAGAATGAGAGGAGAGGACCAGGGACATAGGTAGCACAGCCCCACTGACCTGCCTCCTCCAGCCATGTCCTGCTTCCAACTTGGCTACTTTGCTTAACACATGAGATGTGGGCAACATTCTAAATCCAAACCATAACAGTTCCCTACTACAAAGAATTATCAACAGTGCTGAGGCTAAGAAACCCTGCCGTAGGTGTTTGTCTTATAGTCTTCCAGAAGTTCCCAGCAGGACTGAAATCCAGTTACCTACAGCAGGAAAGGGATGGATAACACATCACTTAATGGCTTCCTTTCTTTCCCTGTCTCACTTCCAAACCTTCAGGGGATGTATCCTGGGGCCATCTACCAAATAAGCTCCTCGTCATCAAACCTTGTTCTGAGGGAACCCAAACCATAAACTATCCCCGAGACTTTATATTTCTCAGCAACCAGTCTCTCCTACGCTTTGTTTATGTAATAAAGCCATGGAATTGACCTAGGAAACTCCAAGGAGTGATAGACACTGCATCTGAGAGCGGCAGCAGCTGGGCAACAGTTCTTCAGGAAAGGCCGTGCCACCCCAGAACATGTCTGCTTTAGGGAATGAAGCTCCTTTCCCCCTGGAACCTCTGGAGGGTCATGCAACTTGGAATTGTTTCCTGGGCCAAGACTTAGAACAGAGAAAGAATGTTGGGGTCAGGAAATTGAAGACCTGGTTCAAATCCTCCCCAGTAGCTATAGACAAATCACTCATTTGTACAGCACTCCTGTCGACAGGTTGCTAACTTGTACTGTACATACTCAGCTTCCCCATCTCTATCTAAAATGCGTTCATTGGGTTGGCTGATTGCTGAAGACTCTGAACTCTAGCTTTCTATAGCTGTAAGAAAAACAAACAACAAAACAAAACCCGCAAACCTTCCATGTCCCTTCCAAAGTGACCCATGCTTTGTCTTTTCTGCTCAGAGGTCCCTTCCTTGCTGACCCTCATGACCATCTCACCTGACACTGTCATCCCACTGCAGTACTCCTGTGGCAGGTTCCTCTTCCCCTTCCCTCGTGTGCTAACTTTTACCTGATCTGCACGCTTGCAGCTCAGTTGAGCTCTTAAATTCAGCATGTATCTGGCTTCCATTATCTAGAGACAAACCAACATACAAAGAAGTTTGCTCATCTTTGCAAGGTTGCAACGTACAAAATAGCTCCAAGTCTGTGACTGCCCCCCCCCCCCCGTCACCCTCATTTGAACAAATGGACAAATATACCTCAGTGCCCACTGGTTATATATTGGATGTGGGTTTCAAATGTAAAGGGAAAAAAATTTAGCTCTCTCCCCTATTAAATAAAAATTATTCGAGAATGGGCTTTCTGATTGAGAATTACCAAGTGTGTTAGTTAGCTCTCTGTAACTATGCCAAAATTCCTGAAATAATCAACTTATGTAAAGAAAACTTTAGCCAGGCACAGTGGTGCACACCTGTAATCCCAGTGCTTAAGAGGCTGAGACAGGAGAATCACAGGTTCTCTTAAGGCCAGCCTCAGCAACTTAGCAAGACTCTCAGTAACTTCCAAAGACCATGTTTCAAAATAAAAGATAGAAAGGGCTAGGGTGCAGCTCAGAGGTAGAACACTCTTGGGTTCCAGAAGAGAGGGGGGAGGGAGGGAGGGAGAGAGGGGAAAGTTAATTTTGGCTCACAGTTTGGAGGGTCTAGTGTACGGTCAGTTGGCCCTATTGTTTTGGGTCTGTGGTGAAGGTTGCACAACATGGTGGGAGCATGATATGGAACAAACCACTCACCTGTGGCCAGTAAGCAAAAGAGAAGGAAAAGGGGATCAGGAACCTAAAATCCTCCCCAAGAGCACACCCCCAGTCACCTAAGGACCTCCCACAGGCCCCACCTCTTAAAGGCTCCACCAGCCTCTCAATAGTGCCATCCTGGGACCAAGCCTTCAAAACATGGGCTGCGGGGGACATTCAACATCTCAACTATTGTGCCCAGTATATGACGTATAGGCAATCAATTTTAGAAGAATTAGAAAACAGCGAGAAACTGGAAAACAAAAATGCACATCCTTTGAAAGCCACACTGCAGGTAAGTTTCCTGATAGTTCCAGAGGCAATTCAGGATAGCAAAAATAACAGGAATGCTTGGTGTAAGTTGAGCTCCATGTCATTTGCAGTTTCGATTTTCAAAGGGTTTATGTAGCATTCAAAAGAGCCAGTCATGCATTTTCAGTGAGGCTGTAAGCATCAGCCAAGACTGTAGAATTGCAGAAAATAAATTGTTTCTGTGCCTTTTTCTTATAAGAAAATAAGTATCTTTGCCTGTCTTTTATTTACTTTTGACAAAGATAGAATTATTTAACAAGAAAACAAACATCAAAGACAAAAGTGGCTTTATAAAGAAGTTCTAAATATTTTATTAGCAAAATAGATATAAATTTCTCACTTAGAAACTAAAAAAATATTTAAAGGTAAATAAGACAAAAACATGAAAAAAATTAATTTGCCTACAACTCTACACCTAGAGACCACCATTATTTATTTTGTTTCTTTCCAAACATTTTCTTCCAGTGTCTTCAGATATTTTAAATAAAAACTTAGATCATAGTGTCTAATATATGTACAGTTTTTGTATCTTGCCTTTTTCACTTCTCACTGTGTCATGCATGAGTCCTGAAGAAAAGATTCTGATATTTTAAAATCATTGAATAATATTCTATTTATTAGTATATAAAAAACTATTAAACTAAGTTCTTATTGCTGGATATGTACGCTGTATTCAAATCTCATCTTCTACTGAAATCTCTCTGAATCTCTGATAGAGTCTGAGAAACAAAAATCATTGGGTCAAAGGATATAAATATTTTTAAGGTTTAGAGAATGTTTAAAGGCAACAAAGATGAAGAAGTATTTAATACTCTTCTTAATCACTCTTAACTGGCAAAAAGATTAACCCAACCTTAGTCTTATCCACAAATTTGACTAAAATTTTTCTTCCTCACCTTGAGACCTCATTCTGGAGTTATGATCATAAAAAATTAAAATTTTTAATCTTATATCTAAACATCAAAGTTTTTAGAGAAGGAGTATTTCTGGGATCTTGGAACTTCTATTTCTTGATCTGGGTGGGGTTACTGGTGTGCATGTTCAATGTACAACTATCCATTGAGCTGTATGCTTACAGGCTGTGCACTTTTCTTTGTGTTTGTTACACTTCAATAAAAATTATGCTTACAGGAAAGTATTTTGTGCTTCATGAAGTCATTAACTATGAGTTTCCTCCAGTGAGGTCTCAACAGCTATGAAATCTTTGTCTTGGGAACAAAACGTTGTGTATATTTGAAAACCATGAAGTGTTTTTAGATGAAAAGAGTTAGTAACATTGTTATGGTTTGGACAAGGAACGTCCCCCAGAATGCTCATATGTTGAAAGCATGTCCCCAGTGCAGCTAGGTTCAGAGGTGGGGGCCTGGCCGGAGGAGGTGGGCCGTGGGGACCCCATCTCTCCCTGCCCCCCTCCTCTTCTTCTCTCTCTGCTTCCTGGCTGTCATGAGCTGAGCAGCTTGCCTCCATCATGCCCTGCCATCATGATGTTTCTGCCTTGGGGCTGGCCAACCATGGACTGAACCTCTGAAACCATGAGCCAAATAAACCTTTCCTCCTCTATGCTGTTCCTGTCAAGTATTTTGGTCACAGCAATGAAAAAGCTGATGAACACAAACATCATTACTTGAATAAAGTCATTCATGCTGACATATAAATGAGGTAATACTCTCAGAAGGCATTTTTATTTTGGAATCAAATTAATTCTGAAATAGGTGAACTGACAGATGGGGGGAGAGCTTTGGGAAAGGAGGATTTGCCTTACTCTTGTCTATACTCAGAGGAAGTATAGACAAGTATAGTCAAACACACTGTCTGGGCAGATCAGCCTCAGAGGAAGTATAGACAAGAGTAAGGCACATTCAGCTAGCGTTACCAGACTCTAGCTTCAGAATTTAGAATGCTTGATTCAATACACCCAGTATAGCTAAAAATAGTTCAAACAAGACCATCTTCCCTGGAATTTCATGAGCAGGCCCAGAGTTTAAAATGGTATGTAAAATCTGCCAGGAAAAAAAAACTATTTAGAAATTGCAATCAATCATTTTCTCTCCTTCCCTTCCTGCCTCTCTTAGTCTTTCTGGCGATCAACCTTAAGAACTCAGCCCATATTCTTCAACATGTTTCTTACCTGTGAAATGTGGCTTGGGTTTCCCTGGGAAAAACCAATGCATACAATTGGGAGGGTTGCTCACTGCCCAAGGATACCTGGCTAAGGTGTCTGGGGGATGATGTCCATGCTCACCAAGTCATGCATCCTGGTGGGGGACTGCATCTCCTCAGAGGAAGGGAGGCCTTTTTCTAACTTAGGCAAAGATGGCAAATAGTCTACCAGAGGCTTCACCTCTGAGACCCTCACCTCTACATTCTGGGATTTAGATACGTGTATCCATACTGCCGCTTCACGGGCTCCATCTTTTCCACTTTAAGGCAAGGTCCCATGCACAGGCCAGGCTGATCTGCCCAGACAGTGTGTTTGACTATTTTTATGCAAGAAGTCACAGGCAAGTGGGGTGTGTTCCCACAGCTGCACAGCATGGGTTTGAGGTTAGTTCCAACACAGGCCCCATCAGCCCTGTGCTCTGCATACCCGTGAGGCTAATTTATGCCAACTTGACTCAGTTCTGATGCCTAATGAATTGGTTAAACACTAGTCTAGATGTTGCTGTGAAAAAAAAAAAAAATTCGTAGATGTGATTAACATGTTTACTCAGTAGATTTTAGTAAAGCAGATATCCCTCCATAACATGGGTGGGCCTCTTTTATCAGTTAAGAGCAAAGACTGAGGTTTCTTAGAACTCTGCCTCCAGCCTGCAAGGTAGAAACCCTACTGAGATCTCAGACTCTTGTCTTGCTCTGTGGATTCTAGATTCAAGACTGCAGTATCAACTCTTATCTGATTGCTAGCCTGATGACCTGCCCTACAGTTTTCAGATTTGCTAGCCTCCCAAATCTCATGACCAATTCCTTAAGACATCTCTCTTTGTCTCTCCCCCTCTCTGTGTGTGTATTTACAGAGAGATCCTATTAAGTATGCAGATCTAGTCTGTATATATATATATATATATATATACATATATATATATATGTATATATATACATATACATACATGTAGAATACATAGCTAGAGAGGGAGATAGAGCTATCCTATTGATTCTGTTCTCTGCAGAACTCCACGCAATGCAGTATCTGAGACCCGCAGGCTCCCTGGGCGCAAGGCCTGCAAAGCAGCTCAGTGTTCCCATGAGGTCTCCCAGAAGCAGCCTCCAGGAGCACAGTGGTTGGTAGCAATCCAAAAGGCAGAGCCCTCCAAATACAGACACCCCATGCAACCCTCGTTTTAGAGGTCTTGGTAAAGCTTCTAATTACAAATACAAGCTCATAAAACAGACTATTTTAAGAAAATATCCAAACAGAAAAGATAAAGCTTTGGGGGACAGGATCTTAAAGTGATTTAATGATCATTTTTAATCCTTTAGAATGTGCTTTTCCATGCATGATTTCACTTGATCTGGCAATCCCTCTCAGGAATAGGGTCATAAATTCAATTCTCATTAACTTCTGGTCATTTGAAATACATGGAATAAAACATAGGGAGGAGTAGGTTAGACTCTGCCACTGGAGCCTATATGGTTTTATAGGAGTTTCCTTTAGGTCCCTGGGCATTGTGCTTTTTAAATAATGTATGCCATTCAACTGATACTAAAAGCACAGTAGACATCTAAAAATAGTTCAAACAAGAACATCTTCCTTGGATTTTCATGAGCTGGCCCAGAGTTTGACATGGCATGGAAAACCATCCCCTCTCCAAAAAAAAAAAAAAAAATCTATTTAGAAATTGCAATCAATCATTCTATTTCCTCCCCTCCCTGCCTCCCTTAATCTTTCTGGCAGATTAACCTGAAGAACTCTACCCAGCCATCTCATTTCCTGTGTGCACACACCCTCTAGACACAGCAGGCAGGCAGATCATATCACCCTGGGAGTGGTCCTGGACTGCAATCTTCACCTTCTCCAGCTTTGCACTGTCTCACTTGCAAAGCTGGCTGTCAGTCTGTCCTTCAAATCCTGTTGGTGGTTTTAGCCCCATTTCCTTTTAGCTCTGCCTTTCTCCTGTCAGAATTCCCCATTCACCCACCCGTTGTCTTCTGGTTTTGTCTACCTTCAGCAGTTAATGGTCAATCAAGGAGAAAAAAATCCTTAAGTCTTGGTAGAGTGGCCCTAATCATCTGCTATGTGTGAATGATGATGAAGATGGAGGAGGGGGAGGAGGGGGAGGAGGAAGGGGAGGACTATAATGATGACAACAGGGAGGATGAGGAGGACAAGGAGAAGGGAAGAGGGAAGAAAAAGTGAAAATAAAGAAGCACAAATAGCTATAAGTTTCTTGAAGGCAGTCTCAGTCTTGCTCATCTTTGAATCCTTGCCTCTTAACATCATACTAACACAGAAAGTTCTTATTCAGTGTCCATAGAACTAAATAATAGAAATAAGAATGAACAGAGATTGGGAAGAACAAGAACTGTAGAAAGCAAGGAAAAAATAGGAAGGAAGGAAGGAAGGAAGGAAGGAAGGAAGGAAGGAAGGAAGGAAGGAAGGAAGGACGGGCAGGGATGGATTCCTGGCAGTATAAAAAAAAAAAAAACAGTAAATAATCACACTTTCTGGACTCAGAATGATTGGCTCAAATCTCAGTTTGGGACTTTCTGCGTCACTTTGGGCAAGTTTGTTTATCTTTCATCTTTCTACACCCCAGTTTCTTATCAGTAAAACAGCAGCTGCCTCATTGGGTTGTCATGAAGATTAAATGTGATACAAGTAACTAATACTCCATAAGTGTGAATTATTATTATATTCTTCCCATCACTTTATCACTGTGGTGGAATGAAGACAATGTCTCCTAAAATTACTATATCCCTTCATCTTAAAACTGGGTCTCTTACTCTAGAAATATCTTGATTTGGCAACCAGTGAAAAGCTACCGGTGAGCTGGAAATATCTTGATTTGGCAACCAGTGAAAAGTTACCAGTGAGCCAGGCGTGGTGGCGCACGCTTGTAATCCCAGCATTTGGGAGGCTGAGACCGGAGGATCCAGGTTCGAGGCCAGCCTCAGCTACCTAGTGAGGCACTCCGCAACTTAGTGAGACCCTGTTTCAAAATAAAGAATAAAAAATAGGACTGGGGGTGTAGCTCGGAGGTAGAATTCCCCTGAGTTCAATCCCCAGTACCGCAAAAAAGAAAGAAAAGCTACCAGTGTTGTGGATGCTCCTCGGTGGTCACTCAGAAGGTGATTTAACATGTCAGTTTCATCTTCAGACAGTGCTTCAGGACATGGTAAAGTACATTAAGAACTATCAAATTTTGATATTTTAATTAATAAATTTGACATTTCTTCTGAATATATAAGGGAGTCATAGATATATTCTTCAGTGCAGTATTGATCAAATACAGTAACTCTTCATGCCCTGGGTTAGCAATGGGATGTTCCTTTACATCCCAGAATATCTCCAACAGCCTGACCCCACACACATTTGGGAGAGACCCAGGGCGCACAGGTACTCACTCACCTGACAGGCAATCACACTTCATTTGCAATGAGGAGGAATTCCCTTTCTGATGACAGCTGCACTTCAGGGACACACCTGCTGGGCTGGGCACCAGCTCATGACTGCTCAGGGGAACTGACCCAATACGCCTTTCGAGCAGGCAGGTAAACATCGGGCCGGCACGTTCCTCCACATCTTCAGTGAGTGTGGGGCTCAGGGATTCTAGGGATGACAAGTGGCAGGAAAGATAAGAAGGAGGTAAAGGGTCTTGTCTTAATCCCATATTTATGTTCTCTTCTTTCTTCCTACCCATCCAGTGGTTTAAAAAAAAAAAATACCTGCTTTAAAAAAAAGAAAGATGTGCTGAATCACCATGTATTCATACGTCTGTTTTACAATTACTACCCTCAGGTTATAATTTTTCACTGGTCTTTGCCCTTCTTGCCTAGCCCATGGAGCTAGTCTATCATATAATATTTTACCCAGAGGAGAATTTCCAAAAGATCAAGAATATTTTTCAAAGTAAAAGAAAAAAATAATGACTGCTCCCATCACTACACACAAAGTTTTTGGATTGCAGAAAATGCACTGCTGTTTGTGTCTGAATTTTAAATCTTCCCTCCTAAATCTAAGGCCTCACTACCCCGCAGTCCTTCTTTTGAAACTTCAGGAAAGGAGCTATGAATGACAGCGGCTCATCTCGGTTGCACATAAAAAACATGGCAGCATTTATGCTTGACAAACTACATTCCCAAGCAAGGAACTCTATTTCCATACACAAGAGGTTTGGTTTTGTTTTAAAAGAAGTGCTACCCAATAAGGAGCACTATAACAGGAGAGAAATTTCCTTTGACATAGACTGACCAGAAAGGACAGAAAGGAGCTAAAGTGGACATCAGATCCTCAGGAGGCTTTCCTGGTAACCTGAAGCCAAAACTTAGTCAATCAATCTAGAACTGCTAGCTAGGGTTCCCCTGAAAGGCCCGTCTTTATCACAGTGCTGGAAAAGCTCAGATCCAGAGACACAGCATTAGGGCCCTAGTACCCAAACCTGTGAGTTCTGGGTGAACTTGAGCAGCTCACTTAAATTTGCTGTGACCTTGTTCTTTCCATCTGCAAAATGGGAAGACTGCCCCCCCCATCACTATCATGGTTAAGAAACAATTCCCTGTGTGAGGGCGTCTACTAAATCAGCCTAAAAGAGAATGTTCTGAGCTGGGCGTGGTGGCGCACGCTTGTAATCCCAGCATTCGGGAGGCTGAGACTGGAGGATCCGGGTTCTCGGCCAGCCTCAGCTACCTAGTGAGACACTCCGCAACTTAGTGAGACTCGGTTTCAAAATAAAGAATAAAAAATAGGGCTGGGGATGTAGCTCAAGGTAGAATGCCCCTGAGTTCCATCCCCAGTACCGCAAAAAAAAAAAAAAAGAGAATGTTCTGCAAGAGCAATGACAGCATCACAGCACAGGGAGGTTTCAAGCTGAGTCTCTAAAAGAAGACAGGTCTCAAGAAGTAAACAGATGGGGAACAACCTAGCAGGTAGTGATTATCACAGGAGCAAAGATGATGAGGCATAGGGGTGACTTAGACCAACGGGGAGAGTACGATGTGCTAGTGTCATGAGAAATTGGCCTTTGGTCCTTCCATTTAAATATCCTCCAGCATTTGGGGATTAATATTTTACAAAGTAGAATTTTCCAGAGTAGTTTGATAAAATCTTAAACCACACCAAATCCTAAATTTCCCTTAGACAGGCATGTTCCTGCTTACTTTTATTGACAAGCAATTCTCTGCATAACTATGCAGCCTCTATGCCGTGCCTCAACTCACTAAACCAGAGGTTCTCAGAGTGTGGTCTTCACACCAGCAGCGTCAGTATCACCTGATTTGGCAGAGAGACTAAAGCCCCCTCCCTCAAAAAGATGTTCTCACCCTAATCCCTGTGCATCTATTATGCTACATGGCAAGGAAGAATTAGGTTTGCAGATGTAATTAAGGATGCTAATCATTTTACTCTAAATTAAAAAGATGATCTTGGATTATCTAGGTGGGCTCAGCACAGTGACAAAGCTCTTCAAACAGGGAGGAGAGAGACAAAGAGAACCAGAGAGGTGGCATCTAACTCAAAGAACAGCCATTGCTGACTCTGAAGATGGAAGGGGACCAAAGCCAAAGAATGTGGGAAGCCTCGAGGAGCTGGAAAATGCCAGGAAATGGATTCTTCCAGAGAGCCTCTAGAAAGGAACACAGTTCCACCAACACCCTGATTTGCACCCAGTAAGATCACCTTGGCACTTACAACCTCCAGAACTATAAGCTAATTGGTGTGGTTTTAAGCCACTAAATCTGTAGTGATTTGTTACAGCAGCAATAGAAAACTAATACACTTGGAAACTTGTTTAAAAGGCAAGGTTTCTGGCTGTCCCCCAGAACTGCTGAATCAGAAAACCTGAAGGTGGGGCGCAGCAGTCTGTCTTTAAGCAAGTCCTTGAGGTGATTCTAATGCATGCTAAAATTTGAGAACCATTCACTAGACTAAGCAATCACAATTATTTCCCTGAAGCAAACACATTCAGACACAGATCCCCAAGGAAACGCAACACTACAGTTAAACACTTGATTAACCATGATAAAATCTACCAGGTCCATGCCTTGCCTTGACATGTATGCAGTAGGGAACCCAACCAAATTCTTGGTGATTCAGACTCCTTCAGGGTCCTCATTTGGAATAACAGTGGTGAAGGTGTCCTGGGTCCCAAAAGCTATCCTGGAAGCTTCTTTTTAAATTCATTTCTGATTCCAGCTAGACTCAGAGGTGAAAATTCTTCACTTCTTTCTTTGCTAAACTTGAGTAAAGGGTATGTGGGCAGGTGAAGGTCGAAGTAGTAAAGAAAAGACTTCTGGTGACCCATTACCGGGTGGAGAGGCAAGTTTAATTTCATAGTCTGGTTGACACGGAGGTATGGGGATTCTTAAACAACATGAAATTAGTTCCTGTGCATTGAGCATAGGTCCTGTATGTCTCCACCATCACAGCATTGCCACCGAGTGGCCAGCCAGCCTCTGCTTGAGTATCTCCAAGGATCTCACACCTCCAGTGGCACACTTCCATTCTGAGAGGTTCCAATCACTAGACCTTGGGTGCCTTCATCCAGTACCTGGCTTCCTGTGATCCCTGTGCTTGACTTCGTTTTGTCCTATGCCAGGGCTTCAGGTGCACACTCACTCACATGCACAAATAAAATCCAGCCAGTTTGCAACCTTGCTACACATAATCACTTGTTTTCTCGGCACTGTTGGCCTCCACTGACCTCGAAGGGAGGCATACGTGTGAGCTGGGCAAGAGGTAGGCCTGGGCCCTGTGAAAGGCAAAGTGCTTTAAAAGCCTTTGATGAAAGGCATTACGGCTTGAAAGGGTTGTTTCTGAAACACTATACCTCCCTTTTAAGAACTCTTAAGATCTGGAGGGTGATACTCTCTCACCCCAGAAGAATTCAAGCATGAATGTTCTTAGAGCCTCCAATTAAGAATCCAATTCCACCTCCCCAGATGCTCATTCCCACCAAAATTACCAACTTGGGTCTTTGTTTTTGTTTTGTTAAGGAACAAACTAAACAATCCTGGACACTATCTCAGAGTTAAAGAACCATTCAATGAATGGTATTGACAAAATAAAATATAAAGCCCAATCACTCTATTTAGTATGCATAACTGTAAATAGAAAGAAAACCTCAAAGTCACTCTCGTGTTAAGGATTCATGTATTAATCCCACTGCCATGTGCACCTATTATATGTCAGGCACTAAGCTAGACACAATGATGACCTAGAACGATACAGTACCTACCTTTCTGGGGCTTAGAGATTCCATTTAAACATCACCTCACCTATATTCATATGGCCCTGAGGCTTTAATCATTTAAAAACAATTTAAGGAAATTTGCTTGTTGGACTAGAATGCACCTGGATTCTTGACTCAGATGGCTAGATGATGTTATGCATTATTTTCGGAAAGAAGCTAGAAACCCAAGACAAAATATTCCATGGATTTTCTGGGTGTTGCATGCTAAATAAATAAAAGAATATTATTCTTATCCACTTTTTAAATGGAAATGATCAAATTGGCATCCAAGAGAGGATTCTTGAATAGAATGCATTAGTCTTTTTTTTTTTCTTACTCTATCTTAATGTTTATTCCATCCAAACAAAGTTCAAACTTGGTGGCCGGTGTCACTGGCTCTCAGCATCCATTCGTAAGCCCGCAGGATTCTCTGGAACCTCTGCAAACTGGCTCCCTTCATTCCATTTACTAGAAAAAAGTAGAAACCACCTAATGCTGTCATAAATAGCACTAGCCCTCATCATTACTCAAAAGTGCTACCATCACCTACAGATTCTCTTACACACCCAATTAAGAAAAATCAGAAGATGCTCAAGATGTGCAAATTCTGTAAAAACACAAGAGCTACTTTTCTGGAGCACTATGCTGGCTGTGACCGAGACCCCCAAGAAGCATCTTAAGCAAGGACACAATTGTCCTCTTTGATGTGAAATTTTGATCAGCTCAAAATTCAAATCTCAAAACAAAACAAAAAAGATTTTAAGCCTCTCAATTCCTTCCACAGCCAGCTTTATCAACCATGAACACATAACCCTTGTAAATTTATGTTTTCAGAGCTTGCCCCAATTCTCAAATAGTGAGAAACCAATATACATTCCCTGGTATATAAAAGTGGGACTTCCTTATATTACATTAGGCTTACCTTTTGTATTAATCAGAGTTCACCAGAGAAATGCAACCAATAGGTTGTTGTTGTTGGTGGTGTGTGTGTGTGTGTGTGTGTGTGTGTGTGTGTGTGTGTGTGTTGAGAAAAAGAGAGATTTATTCTAAGGAAATGGCTTTCAGGATTATAAGGGCTGACGCATCTGAAATTTGCAGGGCAGGCCAGCTGGCTGGAGATTTGATGCTGCCACCTGTGTTCAAAGGCAGCCTGGAGGTAGAATTCCTTCCTCCAGGAGCCTCTGTCTTTTCCCTTAAGGCCTTTCGCTGATTAGATGAGGCCCACCCACATAATAGAGGGTAACCCGCTTTACTTAAAATATACTAATTTCAATGTTAGTTGAATCTAAAATGTATCTTTACAGCAACATCTGGATTGGTGTTTGAACAACAATTGGGTACCAAGCCAATCTGACACACAGAATTAAGCATCACACCTTTCAAAGGCTACTCCTTTAGAAACCCAGAACTTGTGAATTCTTTGTGATGTCCCTTCCTGGACTGAATAATACTGACCCTGCATACTACTTTCATAAACGACAATCCCCGCCTTCCTGTCATGGTCAGCCATGGGATGACCCCTGAAGAGCTCCCGTGTCAATGTTCAGAGGTGATGTGATTAAGTCTTGCGAGTTATAATCTCATCAGTAGACAAATCCATGATGTTGGATTCACCACCATTTGGGTGGCAACCTAGGCTAGTGGGGTGGGGCTGGAAGACAGTCCCCTGGGGATGTGGCCTGAGGGATTGTGTCTTTGAATCCCAGGGCTTGCTCTCTGCTCCTGGCCTCCATGGTGCGACTAGCAAGCCCAAGTGCTCTCCTCTCTTCATTTCTCTTTGCCATCCTCCGCCCTCCAAACCCTGGCTTCAAATGGATTAAACCCAGAATCTCCAAGAAACTGTGAACAAATAAATTGTCCTTCCTCTAAGTTGGTGTGGTCAGGTCTTCTGGATTATAGCAGTGAGAATACCAATCGAGACACTGACCCACCCCCTTTGGTCTCCTCTCCTTCCCATGTTCGTACTTAGATTTTATTTGTCTCTCCACAGCCTTCTTTTTTAGATGCATCTTTTCTTCCCTGTGGCCCAGTGTCTGAGTTCAAACATTATGAAGCATTGCAGGGTGAGCCCATCTCTCCCTTCTATACTAGCAAGATAGAGCTTTCTTTTTTATTTCCCGGACTTTTAAATGAGATGGAGGTTGGTGGGCTTTTGGCAGCTCCCATGACCCTTTTCTAGGTTGTGTCTGATATAGAGCCTATTATTCCACTTGAATAGTTTAGATTCTTCTTCCATAAATTCCAGACCTTTATTTACTTAGAAAACAAAAAAGGAAAAAGAAGTTATGACTTTCATCATGTTATACCTTGAGACAGAAGTAAAGCTAAGAGAAACAATAGCTGAACCCCTCATTAAAACTACCCGCTATGTCATGAGGCTGCTCAAGGCTCTGCAGAGGAGCCCACAGAGAGAGGGCCAGGTGGGGAGGAGCCAACTCGCCAGCCCACCTTGCCAGTCACAAGTGTGAACCACTTTGAAAGTGAATCATCTAGCTTCTGTCATCCCTTCAAAGGACCCTCAAATCCTCGGGTTTTGAGTCCTTCTGCTGAGACCTCAGACATTGTGGAAGAGACCAGCCACTCATGATGTGCCCGGTCCAAATCCCTGACCCAAAGAAACTATAAGATAATTACTTATGATTATTGTTTAAGCCACTAGGGTTTAAAGCAATTTGTTTTAAAAGATAGCTATTACAGCATGTATCTATGCGAAATACTATTTCTAAAAGCAAAAGAATGATAACCACAAGATTCTCTGCAAAAGCAGGGATAAGACAAATTAGGATAAGATGACAAAAATGATTTTTAAGTAATTGCTAAATATCTACTCTTGGATGGTATATTCATTAGGACAGACAGACAAAAAGAAAGCCTTGCATGGTCCAATGATGATAGTGTGTCAGGAGCTAAAAATTATGTTCAATCCAATTGGATTGTGTTGATTTAACTCTAGGCACCTGAAGTCCAATACATAGGGAACTACTGCTATGACCTGGTAAGACATAAACATGTTTCCACCCTTCATCCAGCTTGTCTACTTCTGGGTGCACATCCCAGAGAAGTTCTTGCATCAAAAAGCAGGTACAGTATGAACAGAAATATTTTGTAGAAGCAAAACCCTGGAAATATACCAAATACCCAGCATAAATGGTGGTTATTCAGAAAGTAGAGTACTATCCAGCAATGAATACTAATGGTCGATTTGGATACATCTTCATCCCACATCATGGTTAAGTATCTCGAGATGAACAGTCCAACAGAATGTTTTCTAATGATAGAAATGTTCTAAGACATGATGTTGAGCAAAAGAAGTAAGATAAGAAGTGATGATATTTCTGTAAAGTTAAACACAGACAAAAGCAAACAATATGTTGATTTGAGATACATATATGGTGGCAAAACTGGTAGCCAGAGGAGGCAGGGGGGTTCAATAGTAGCAGGCACACAAAGGAACTCAATAGTATTAGAAATACTCTTAGATGGGCCTAGGGGGGAGATTGATACGTGTTATTTTTGTTTTTAAGCTGTCCACAGATGTTCCCCACACTCTCTGATATGTTCTCTAAACTTAAAAAGTAAAGCTATGAGTGCAAACCAACAAAATAGAAATCACCATTGTAACGAAATGTCTTAAGTCGATGAATTTCCTTCTAGTATAATTCTTCTTATCCTCTCAGTGTTCCTAGAGGCAGGTCTTCAAAAAACCTCCCATTCCTCACTCCAGGTTTCATCCTTCCCTCCTCTGTCTACAAACATCCTCACATACTCACTGACTAAATATTCCACAACTTTACAATAGCAGCACCACATCAGATTTGACATCTATTGGTCAGTTCATTATCTACCATCACATGGTGTATCCTATAGAGTATTGGAGTATCACTAGCCAGAAGTATTCTGGGACCTGTCAAATCCCTTTCTGAGAAAATCATGGCACCTCTCTTCCTTGCTTCTTCAGAAGAACCACTGGGGTTAACTAGGGATGCTCTTCTTTTTTTTAATATGTGAATTTATTTATTTTTATACTTTTATTGGTACATGCTAATTATACAGCAAAGCTCCAGAAATACAGACAAGAATCAATAAATGGGGTAGCATCAAATTAAAAAGCTTCTGCACAGCAAAAGAAACAATCAGGAGTGTGAAGAAAGAGCCTATAGAATGGGAGAAAACCTTTTCCAGCTCCACTGATAAAGAACTGATATCAAGTATATATAAAGAACTCCAGAGCCGGGCGTGGTGGCGCATGCTTGTAATCCCAGCATTTGGGAGGCTGAGACCAGAGGATCCGGGTTCGAGGCCAGCCTCAGCTACCTAGTGAGGCACTCTGCAACTTAGTGAGACCTGGTTTCAAAATAAGGATTAAAAAATAGGGCTGGGGGTATAGCTCGAAGGTAGAAAGCCCCTGAGTCCAATCCCCAGTAC